>PVJL010006518.1:0-50968 GCA_004026885.1 Lyroderma lyra
CGGTCTCTGCTCCCTTCCCTCTCCCCGACTCGCCCCTTTCTCGCCAGCCTTCAGGTTTACTTGCGATTTGTGGATTTCTCAGCAGCCGGTTTGTCACTCAGGGTCCGCTTTCTTGGCTCCTGGTCGGCCGTTCAATTGTGTTTTCTGGGAGAGGCTTTAGGAACCTCCTCTCCAGTCGCCATCTTGTCTTCTCTCCTCACCGTGGTGTATAATCTTTTTGATTCATTGTTGTATTTTATTCGCTAATTTTTTTTTTTTTTAAGAATTTTGCGTCTATGTTCATCAGAGATATCAACCTATAGTTTTTTGTTTTTTGTTTTTTGGGGGTTTTTTGGTTGTGTGTGTGTGTGTGTGTGTGTGTGTGTGTGTGTGTGTGTGTGTTATTCTTACCAGGTTTTGCTATTAGGGTAATGTTGGCCTCACAGAATGAATTGGGAATTACTGCCTCATTTTTAATTTTTTGGAAGAGTCTGAGAAGAATAGGCATTAATTCTTTTTTGAATTCTTGGTAAAACTTGTTAGTGAGACCATCTGGTCTGGTGCTTTTGCTTTTGGGGAGGTTTTGGATGATTGCTTCAATTTCTTCACTATTGATTGCTCTACTTGTTTCAGTGTAGGTAGAGTACATGTTTCTGGAATCTTGTCCATTTATTCTAGGTTGTTAAATAAAGTCCTTCACAATATTTTCTTTTGATCTTTTTATTGCCATACTATCAGTCATAATTTTTATTTTCTAATTTTTAATTTAGATTATTTATATCAATTCTTTTTATCCTTTGGTTAATCTAGCTAGGGAGTTGTTAATTTTATTAGTTTTTCAAAGAACCAGCTCTTTGTTGCATTAATTGTCCCATTATTTTTCTGTTCTTCATTTCATTTAACTCTGCTCTAATTTTTATTATTTCTCTTTTTTTGCTGACTTTGTGGTTTCTTCTGTTCTTGTTTTTCTTGTTCTTTAAGATGGGATGTTAGAATTTTAACTTGTGCTTTTTCTTGTTTCTTAAGATAGGCCTGTAATGATATAAATTTTTTACTATTATTGCTTTCACTGCATCCCAAAAATTTTGTTAAATTGCATTCTCATTGTCATTAGTTTCCCTGTTGCTTTTAATCTCTTCTTTTATTTGTTCATTTATAAATAAGATGTTGCATAATCTTCATGTACATGTGATTATTTCTGCTTATTGGAGTTGGTCTTCAATTTCAAAGCTTTGTGGTCTGAGAATACATTTAATATGATTAAAATCTTCTTGAATTTGCTGAGGACAGTTTTGTGTCCCAAGCATGTGGTCTATCCTTGGGAATGTTCAAAGTGTACTAGAAAAAACAATGTATATTCTTGTACTTTTGAATGAAGTATTTTATAAATGTCAATTATGTCCTACTGTTGTAATGTATCAATTAAAGGTGAGATTTTCCTATTTATTTTCTGTTTGGATGATATCATTTTGGCTCTTAAGGGGGTGTTTAGGTCTTCTACTATAATTGTGTTATTGTCAGTTTTTCCTTTTAGATCTGTTAGTTGTTGCTTTGTAAATTTTAGTGCTTCCTGATTGGAAGCATATAGATTAATGAGTGCCACGTCTTCTTATTGTTGTATTATCCCTTTTATCACTATGAAATGTCCATCTTTGTCTCTTGTTACCTTTTTTATCCTGAAGTCTGTTTTGTCATATATCAATGGGGCAATTCCTGCTTTTCTCTGGATGCTATTTGCTTGGTATATTGCTTTCCATCCTTTTACTCTGAGACTGTGTTTGTCCTTATGGATGATATGTCTCTCCTGGAAACAGCATATACACGGGTTTAGTTTTTTAATCCAGCCTGCTTCTCTGTGTTTTTTTATTGGTGGGTTCTGTTCATTTACATTTAGGGTGATGATTGACATATGAGAATTTCCTATGGCCATTACTTCCTCTTCCATCCCATTTTTTATTTTTTTATTTTTGTTGTACCAACTCTTCTTTATTTATTTTGGTTTTTTGTTTCAGGTTGATTAGCCTCCTTCAGTACTTCCTGAAATGCCAGGCTCATGCTGGAGAATTCCCTTAGCTTCTGTATGTCTGAGAAAGTCTTTATTCCTCTTTTGTACCTAAAGGATAATTTTGCTAGATAAATTTTTTTGGCTGGAAGTTTTTCTCTTTTAATGTCTCGAATATTTGATCCCACTCTCTCCTGGCTCATAGAATTTCTTCTGAGAAGTCTGATAATAGCCTGACACTGTTCTTTAAAGTTTTTTTTTTCTTTCTGACTGCCTTAAGAATTATCTCTTAGTCTTTGATTTTTGACATCTACAATATGTCTTAGAGAAGATCTGCTAGGGTCCAGGTAGCTAGGGGACCTAGTTTCTTCATGAATTTAAGGTTCCAGATCTTAATTGTAGGTTCAGAGAGTTTTTGTCCACTATTTGCTTAAGCAAACTTTCTATAAAGCTCAGTTCTGCACATTCTGCTATTCCTATTATTCTCATGTTGTTCTTTCTAATGGAGTCAGATAGTTTTTGTAGGGTTCTTTTGGTTCCTTTGATTCTGAAGTTTCTATTTTCTTCTTTCTGTGTTGTTTCAATATTCCAGTCTTTGAAATCATTTATCCTTTTCTCCATCTGGTTGTACCTGTTTCCTATGGTAATCAGTTCATTTCTCAGCTCTTTTATTGCATTGTTTATCTCTCAAATTTCTACTTTATTCATTTTTATATTTTCAATTTTTTTGTTAAAATGTTACTTTATGCAGAGATTTTCTTTCTGATATAATTTATCTGTGTTTGGGTACTCTGCCAACATTCTTTCAGCTGAGTGTCTGAACTGCAGCTTTGTATTCTGTATCACTTAGATAATATATTTCCAGGTCTATAAGTTCCTTTCTTGGGGATTTTTCATGTTTTTTCTGAGTGGCTTTGGATCCTAAGGTACTCATTATATTTTATGTATTTTTTTGTTTTTGTTTTTGTTTTTGTTTTTGTTTTTCTGGACATGAGGACATTTTTAGTGGCAGGTATAGAGGGATCTTTTTTTTTTTTCCAGTTAGTATTGCTGTCATATCTTCCAATATTTTTCTCTTGGTTATTTGAACTCCTATTTCTGGGAGCTTTCCTGCAACATGGGCTTCTCTTCTTTTGATCCAGTCACCTTGGTATTGACGTGCCTCATTTTTTGGAAAATGTAATGGGTGATGGCATGCTACGCCTCTGAGATCAGTGCAGGGAAAAGCCTCTGTGCCTGTTTTGGAGTTATTCTGAGCTATACTGCCTGTTTCCATGATGTAGGCTTTGTTGGAAAAGGCTCATATTTGTTTGCTGGTTTTTTGTTTTTTGTTTTTTCCCAGCTGGCTGTAGAGAAGACACTAGGTGGAGGTCAAAGGGTGAGCTTTAGGACAGAGTTAGGGAAGGGAGCCAGGCTCAGTGTCTGTGATATCTGCCTGGGTTTGAGGTAGGTGTTGTCTGTGGCTGCTTTGTTTCCTGCAGTAACCCCTTTGGTTGCTGACTCTGCTGCAACATTAATCAGGGAAGGGTCAGCACAAGACAGACTGGGGGCAAGACAGGCGGGGGGTGAGCTGTCATCACATCGGTTGCAACAAAGTGCACTGCCAGCTCAGCCTTTCTTCTTCTTCCTGAGCCTGCATTTCACTCAGAACCATGTTTTACTCTCATCAGTGTTTTCATGGCAGCCAGCTCTGAGTTTCAAACTCATGCAGAGATGACCTGTGGTCATGGTGCCAGGCTGCAGCTGGGGGCACTATTCTTGCCAGAAGAGTTCAGATGCTTTGTTCAGCCTCCAACCTGCCCTGGGAACAGTACTTCTGCTGGCACCCTAGTACACTGCTGCTAACTTGGGGTTTCAATTTGCCCTCAATCTCGCAGGGTTTTTAGATATCTCATCTCTGCTTTTGTCACCACTCAGCCTCCAACCCACATGGGATCATGTTGCTCCTCGACTGGTGTCCTCCGGCTCCTTTCTCATTCCTTCAGTCAGCCCTGGTTGGTTCACATTCTGCAGCCACATCTCAGCTTGGCTCATTTGTTCCTCTCATATTCACCTCCCTTTCTCTGGCCTTCAGGTGTTTTCTTGCAACATATGGATCACTCAGCTGAGACTGTGTCTCTCAGAATTTCCTGTGTTGGATACAGGTTGTTTAACTGTATTTTCCAGGAGAAGTTTCAAGGATCTCCTCTCTTGCTGCTATCTTAAGCCCTTTTTTTTCTTTTTCAAGTCTAAGAGTTTCTCTAAAATAAGTCTTCATGTTATTGTTTTTGGGTTGGTATTCTTGACTATACAATGTGTCATTTCAATAAGAATTTAATTTCTTTTAACCTCCACATAAGCTTTCTTAAATTATAATTTTGAGTATTTGTTCTCTTTCTTTGTTTTGGTTTACTTCTTCAAGGCTCTTGTTATCTGTGTAATGCACCTCCTTTGCTTATCTTCAATGTTTCACTGTTGTTGTTGTTTTAGATTTTAATTTTTTAGCTATTTATCATCTATTTTTCTTAAAATATTATTTACTGTTTTAGTTGCTCCTTCTAATATATTTTTATGTCTAATTTCTTCCTGAGTTTTGTCACATCATTTTTTATGTTTTCTAATTCTAATATATATCATTTATTTACATCTAGAATTATATTTTGATGTTTTAAAACTTTTTCTGGAATATCAGGTTATAATTTTGATCCGTTTCAATGGCATAGCATTCCAGCATACTTTCATTCTTAGTCTGTTTGTATTGGTACTGTTTATCAAAATTTAGTCTGAACATTTTTCTGTTTTTCACTTTTATGGGAAATTATTTTCCTTAACTTTTAGGAAAAATCTTGGTTCAAATGGCATTTTTTAACTTAACAGGGCTCCTTCTCCTAGTATTTCTGTGTTGTGTTAAAAACAAATATATGACAGTTAACTTCTGAAATTTTCTAGTTCTATTTTTTCCCACTTTAACATTATACCTTCTTTCTTTTTTTGTTATTTTGCCTATTCTGATTAAGTGTGGTTCTACTCTAGGCAGTTACTTCCCAGTATAGGACCCTATCTTGGATGAAAATACTGATTAATCAGTTTTAAGAGTGCATAGGGGTTCATCAGCTGCAGCTTCTTGAAACTTAAGGTGAGTTTTTAAAAGCGCTTACTGCAGAAACAAGAAAAACCCTTCTAATTTTAGTTGCTATTCTTTAATTGACCCATCACAGTTTTCAGTGAGTACTTGTTGGGTATTTTATGTGTTTCTATCCTCAGGTCCTTCAGTAACCTTATTGATTTTTTCTTGCTTTTTCCAATGAAGATGTTGGTGCCATGTAAGTTTTGTAGCTTTTGGTAAATTTGGGTTGATATTCTTGAATAGTTTGTTACTGAGTATTGTTGTAAATATTGACTATGCATTTGAAAATTTTTTTATCCGGTTGTCCCCATATTCCCAGTATCTCTCAGGACATCCTACATTTAGATACAGATATGCATACAACTATAGGTACAAATGTAGATACAGATGCAAATAAAGTTGCAAGTATAGGTAAAAGTAAAGATACAGAGTAGACATAAGTATACATAAATATTCATAGTAAAAAATAACTAGCAAGATAAGCATTGAAGTATATATTATTAGGTTGTTGGGATTATGGATAATTTTTGGTTTGGTTTGGTTTTGATAAGTTTTTATTTGTTTTTACCACACTTTAAAACAAACAAAAAAATGCTAGTAGTTACAAGTCTATGAAAATTAGTATCATCTACTCAGGGGTGTTTAGCACTGGTCCCTTTTCAGGGTACTGCCCATATCTAAAGCCCAGTAACATCAATTATCTCTCTCAGTTTAGAAAGGTGTACTTTTATCCTCTAAAAGATAGAGAACTCACTGTTCATTCTTCCCAACCCTGTGGTTTTGGGTTTGAGTTTCATGCTTAGAGTGCTCTAATCCTCCTATATATTCAAGCCCAACTTCTGCTGTTTCATTACAAATGTCTAATGTCTGATAGTTTTTATCTTTTGATTTCCAAGCATTCTTCAGCTCAGATTAATATCTTCAATAAAAACTTACAAAAATCCACTTAAAATCTGTAAAGTCAAGAATTTTATTCTCCTTCATAGTTGTTTTTTTGCTCTTATTTTTCTATGACAACAGCCCTCACACTCACATCTCAAATAATCAGGAAGGTTAACAGAGTTAAAAGATAAAGACTAAGAAGTGGTTAATATTTGAAAATGTTATCTATTTTCATTTGTATATGTAAGTGATTATTTTGGAGTAGTGACATTACCATGTTTTCAGTGTTGCAGTGTTTACTTGAACTTTTTGTGGGCACTAGTTCACCATGTTGTTAATATCAGACATCTTTATAGTAATTTAGAGTCCTTATTATAGCATATTTATACCTATTATTAATTAAATTTGGTTATTGCAGCTCTGAAAGAGCAGATGAGAGAAGTAAAAGTAACTATTCAAATAACACTTCAAGTTTCTTAAAAGATAAACTAAGGAACTTTAAAACGTGTTTATTTGAGTAAAAATTGATTTGAATTGGGCAGTGCCATAATGGGAGTGGTTAGGAGTACTCCACTGAGAGCAGCTAGGGAAAGAGCTTAATGGAGAAAAAGTAAAAGCAAAGCAAGCAAATTATTTGATTGGCTATAGCTTAATGTTGCTTTATTAAAATTCTAGTTAACTGTGATTAGTTGTCTTTAAGTTGTAAATCCTGAACCTTGAGGCAATACAGGTTTAAGGTCTAGGTTGTGTATGAAATAAGGCATTTTAATAAAACCTCAGACTAATGGCATTTTTCCTTAATAAATTAAAGAAGGTTTTCTCCCTTGTCCTGATTTTTTAAGAGTTGTTGAAAACACAAAACCTTCTTTAAAGTGACTGCTTTTCCTCTTTTGATTTACTGTCCCCTCTGCATTTTTATTGATTTTATCATATTAGGTAACTGGTGCACAAGCATGAAATGGATATTTGTAAGTAGTGTTCTGAAATTCTTACCTGGAAAGATAGCAATTGCAATGGTGCTTTTCTCTCAGCTATACTCCCCACCAAGTCTCAAGGGCCATATTATCTCAAAAACCACAGTTCTTTACCAGGAATTAAAATACTCAAGGGAAACCTCATCATGATCTTGTCCTAAAATTATTTCAATACCTGAGTTCCCTTCCTCATGGGCATGCTCAGCAAGTTTGGTTTTTAATTAATTTAGTTAATGGCTGATAATAAAAGTATAGTAATACATCACAAGTTACTTTATTTGTTCCTTGATCCAGAAGAGTGGTCCTTGAAAAAAAAATAGAAGATTATAAAGTTAGTTTTCAAGTGATTCCAATGATTTACAAATAAGTTGTACTTCCATAAGTAATTCTAGTTTATAGATGAAGTCAATCTCAATCAACTGCCCAATAAAATCCTATAAATATTGCAAATTAAATATTTCTATAATGTTGTTTTATATTCATTAATTTCTGAGAGTAGGCTTTGAAATAAGACATACTTATATAATGAAATAAAATAAAAATAACAACATATACAAGGGCTGTTTGGAAAGTATTTAGCTGCATAAAATAAAAAAACAGGCATTTCTGGCTAAACTTTTTTTCTGAAAATGCTTTGTATTTATACTTATTCACAATACTTTGATATATTTTTACTTCACATATTTCATTTGATTTTAAGTTCTATATTCTATTCAATGAATATTTACTAATTGTCTTCTAT
Organism: Lyroderma lyra; assembly: GCA_004026885.1. NCBI lineage: Eukaryota > Metazoa > Chordata > Mammalia > Chiroptera > Megadermatidae > Lyroderma > Lyroderma lyra. The sequence goes on from PVJL010006518.1 coordinate 7,686, forward strand.
GTGCCAGGTACTACGGTAGAAATAAGGGGTCACAATAATACGTAATAACCTTCAACAATCCAATGGTGAAGGAGTCATTACCACTGCTTTTCAAAATGCAAACAGCCTCAGAAAGTTAAAGCAATTCACCAACATCATTCATAGGTAAATTAATAACAGCTGAAACTTGAATTTACTCTGTGAGACTATAATTGCATAGCAATTACTAATACTTCTATTGGGTTATTTACTCTAATAAAATGACTGTACACAAGGTTGGACAATTAATTTCAAAAACTCATCCTAGAAAAAGTTCTACATGTCTCATTGCTGAATATCACTATGGTCACCTTTGAAGTATTTCCGTTGGGAATCTATGAACCAATGTGAGCACCTAGTCCACCCTTCAAAGCAACTTTAGCACTTTTTATCTGGACTGGCCATTAGAGCTGTCATTATACCCAAAATCTAACCATTAAATGTGTGAACTTGCCACCCTGCACTTACATTGGCAGCACTGTACAAACAACTCAGTAAGGTGTCATAATCCTGCCAACAAATACAAGGTCAAACAATTAATTTTACCAACACATTCCAGAAAAAGTGCTACATATCTCATTGATGAATATTACTACAGCCACCTTTGCAATACTTCCATTAGGAAGCTATGCACCGATGCCAGTGTCTAGTCCACTCTTCAAAGCAATTTTGGAACTCTTGCCAAGGTTATGACACCTTACCCAAATTTTTAAAGTGCTGCAAACATAAGCACATGGCGGCAACTTTGCAAACTTCATTGTTAGATTTTGGATAGAATAGCAGCTCTGATGGCCATGCCAGAAAAAGATTTCCATAATTGTTCCACCAAAATGTATTTGTTGACATAAGAAACATCCAAACTTGTAAAGAATTTTTATGAGTTTACTTAAGCCAAACTGATGATGTAGGTCAGAAAGCAAGATCTCAAATGCTCCAGAGAATAACAGTTTTGCAAATTTTTTTAAACATTTGTAATGAAGGAGAAGACATAAAGAAGATTGCATGAAGGTGGGAGAAAGCAAGGCTGGGATTGGATTACAGGATAATTACAATTATGAACTCTTAGAAGGATGCATCTGAAATGGTGATTCATGCATTAGAGGGAGAGAGTGTCTGAAAAAAAGCATTTCAAAGGTGTATTAATCTAGATGCACAGAAAAAATGCACAGAATTTGCTTAAGGCAAAGATAAGCCTTTTAGTTAAAAAATTACATGCTTGGGGCCTGTCTACCTACCATATCCTGCCCAGATGAAATTTATATTGGTTTATCCTGTGAACTTTCTATAGAACCTCTTTTTTTTGTCCACATATTTGTTTTTCTTATCCATAATAAAACCAAAATAACACTAATGGCTGCAAAAAAATATCTGCTTTTCATTTTCATAAAGATTTGTGTCTCTGGCATAAAATATTTTTATACACAATCACATGAACACAAATTCTCAATTCTAAACTGGCAAGCTTTTGTCTATGCTATTTCGTGTACTGTAGGGAGAAAATAATTGAGGAAAGAAAGACATTTATCCCTGAACTGGATTTGTTAATCCAAAATTATTCTGGTGCTCTTTACCTATTCAGTGACTCACTAGACAATCAGTCTACTGTAGGAATAAAAGCTGCAATTTTTTTTTTTAATCTTTCCTTCTTAATTGGCAATTTAGAAACAGTTATTTACTTTCCAAATTCACTGGAGAAATACACAAATGAATCCTTTTATGTAGTGTTTCTTTAGCTCCAGAAACAAGTAGCATGCAAAGTAGCAATAGACTCTCTTAAGAGGCAGCAAACACAAGATGCCTAGACATTAACCTTGAATGAGGAACCATGAAGGAATTCCCTTCTTACTTTGGAAACATCCAATAGGTTTTGAGGAGAAGAGGAAAATAACTAGGGCTGGATAAGAAGTAGGCCCGCTGGGCAGCTCCTTGGGGTGTCAGTCTGTAATGGAAAGCCTGTTAAACACTATTGATGTCCTCCTCTTGAGATAATTGAATCTCTGAGTATTTATTTGCAGCACCAGAGTTTTAATTCCAACACCATCCACTTCTCTTCATTACTACTTTTGTTACCCTTACTCTGGCCCCTGTTATCATTCATCAAAATTATTACAACAGTAATAATTTTGCCCTGCTTTGTTGATAACAGAATCTTCTCTTTGTTTTCAATAGCAATTTTTCCTGGTCTGAGTGATGAATCATGATCAGTCTAAAGCAATCTTAATATCTCAATTCATTTAAAATATATTTTTATTGCCAGCCTCCTATATAGCTACAGGTACTATTTGACCAAATTATGTAAAATGCTATGAAACAAATGAAATATTACAGTGCTGCTTCCCCACAGTACCACTCTTTCCTTATTCTAGTTTGGGAGACTGTTGTCATGCTGTGCTTATAACCCAGAGGTAAGAAGAAATGAGACCTAAATGTTAAATAGAAACTATCAGAGTAAGGACAGTAGTAAATAGGTCTCCAGAAATAATTAGTACTCTATTTATGAAAGCTGTCTGGATAAAATCCAGCCATAAATGCCTCTATTTTTTATATTACATGTCTGGATACTTTCTGGACAGTCATTGTAAATGCCAAAAGGCCAGAAACAGCATGAAAGCTTGAAGATACCATAAGAAATTTAGTATGACCAAATTACAGTTGACTCTCAGTTAACTGGCACACATGTCAGATAAATGTAGTATTATTTATTTATTTAGCCAGTTGCTTGAGAGTGCCAATTACTTGAGTGTCAGTTAAAGTAGACTCTACTGTATAAAGCATGAGGTTAGAAGTAATAAGAAAAAAATCAGATAAACAATGATCAGATTATGAAGTACACTTTAAACCGTACTAAAGAGTTTATATTTTACACTAAAGCTATTGAAAGATTTTAATTAGAGAAGTGACGGGATTAGATTAAAGACCTGAAAGAAGAAATATATGGGATATTACTAGAGTCTGGGAAAACATAAAAAATACTATTGTAATAATTTTGATGAATGATAACAGGGGCCAGAGTAAGGGTAACAAAAGTAGTAATGAAGAGAAGTGGATGGTGTTGGAATTAAAACTCTGGTGCTGCAAATAAATACTCAGAGATTCAATTATCTCAACAAGGCAATGTTTTGCATAGCAGCATAACAAAATTGACACCAAAAGCACACTGGGTGGAGAGCTGCCCCAATTTTTGTCCCTAACACAGGCTTAATTAAGGCTCTGTCTTACCCTGTTGACTAGGATTTTGACCACAAGATGTTGTTCTTACCTGATTGGCTAATTCATATTTTATACTGGGGAGGTATAAGAGAATTACAAAGACAAAGAAAATTCCAAGGTGGCTCATGTGACTCATGTGTAAACACAATGAGTTAAGAGAGTAAAAGGAGAAAGTCTATTTGGAAGTAGGCACTTAAAAAATGGGGGGTAACTTTGGCAAGTTTCTAAGTGGAGACATTGTACTCTCATTTACAAGAAAAGATGTATATTCCCATAATTCATATATCTCACAATGCAATGTGCAAATGCTTAAAAGACAAAATAAATAGAGGACTGAGAGAGAATAAAACTAGGAGAAAAGAACAAAAATTTGGGTTACTGTTAGGTAGCAAGTTAGTCCTGAGTGACAGGCAAAGCGGAAGATCATCACCCATGTCTAATTCCCAGGGATCTCCAGGCCCAGTCCCTGGAGATGTTAGCTAGGTCCATTATCAGTTGCCTTTAAATTAAAACATAAAGTCATCAGAAAAATAATGGAAGAGAAAGAATTTTCCATGAGGCATTATCAGCTATCCTCAAATTGAAAAGATAAGAAAAGGGGAAATGGTCCCACTTATTAAACTGTAAGTCCTATTTTCCAAAACCATATTGTTATGCAGCTTTGTTTCTTTCAGAAGAATCACAAGAAGGGAAAAGAAACTTATACCCATAGATATAAAATCCCCAAACAATATAAGGAGAGACTGCTTCCCCTTATTGAGTCAGCCCACTCCATGTCTCAGAGTGCACTTTCTCTACTAATAACCTCTTAACTATCTTATGCTTTCACAAACTCTTTCTCTTGACTGAGTTTTTTCTTCAAGAAGACAAAAGCTGAAAAAAAATGACCATTTTCCAGTAAAATTACCTTCCAGTTTCTTGTCCTGACAGCTATGTAGATGTAAGTGATGTCAGTCACTGAAAGATAAAGACCAGGTTCAGGGTAATTTGAGATTTTATGAGTCATCCAAGGAGAGATAGAAATCTGAAACTCAAGAGTGAGATTAGAAGTGACCAAAGATTACATTTGGAAAAATACTGATTTAAGAGAGAAGACAAAGACATAGAGTAATTGAGAGATGAAAAATGAATCAAGAACACTGTGCTGTAAGAAAGGAATGAGTATTTCAAAAAGTAGCATCAATCATTACCAGAGAGTAAATCAGGAGGGGGTGGTAGAGGACGGGGTTTAAATCTATGATGATGTAAGAACTTACTCTACGTAGTAAGCACACAATACAACACATAGATAATTTATAATAGAATTGTACACTTGAAACCTATATATTAATAATTATGCTAACCAATACCAAAAATTTAATAAATAAATTTTTAGAAAAGTAGAGTCAATTATCAGTACCAAAAGTAGAAGAAAATCATGCTAAATTTTTAGTACATTAAGCAAGATTTAAAATACCATCAAATGCAATGAGAAGTCACCAAACAGAAGAAAAAGTTGGCTGTCTTCTTGCTTGTTTTTTCAGACACATAGTTGCAATTCACTAGTTACTTATAAATATTAAAGCCCACTTCTATTAAACAAAAAATTTTCTTATAAACTGTATTTTAATTTTTAAAAATATTTCAATTTTTATTTTTAGTCAACTCTAACTCCTGGTGAACCTATGAATGAGTGATGCTCACAATGTCTTTTCCCCAACATCCCTGCTGAGGCCCTGAAAACTCTTACCTATGGCTTCTTTTATGGAGTCAGTCCATTTCACATTTGGTCTTCTTTTTCTGCTGTCTCCTATTAATATTTTTCTCAGTGTCATTGCCTTCTCCAAAGAATCCTGCTTTCTCACGTTGTGTCCAAAGTCAGACAGCTTCAATTTTGCCCAAGAAGAGAAACATGACTCAATAGAAACTGCTATCAATGGAGAAGGCACCAATTTAAATCTGTATAACAAACTTTACTCTTTTTACCATAGTATTCATGGGTACCTCTCTGTAGCTGGCCTGTATCCCACCCCTTTTTTGTTTGTTTGTTTGTTTTTAATGAAGATGTTATTTAAGCCTGAATTCTAAAGTACATCTGAGAATCACTCATTTCTCCCTGGGAATTTTCCATGTATACATGAGTTATACATGTTAAACTTCTGTTTGTTTTTCTCTTATTAATCTGTTTTGTCACTAGAGTCCCAGCCAAGAACTTAGAAGAATAGACTAAGAATTATTTTTTCTTCTTCTACAGAATGTAGGATTAATATTACAGATAAACAGCAGAAACTTACATATTCTATTATTGAGAAAAGAATATATAATTTTCATAAGGGCACAAACTTATTTAGGAGTTGTGATATAAAGAGAGATGACATGTTTTAAATGTGGCCTATGATTATAAAACAAAAATATTGTTCATGTTATTAAGGAAAATAAATTCAAGGACATGTAAGAACCACAAAATCAAAATCAAGTGTCCATAGACTCCATATTCATGGAATAAAGTCCAGAAACTAGGGCATTAGCATCATATCATATGATAAAAGGGAAAACATAGTTATAAAAAAATTATGAGACTTTCTACTAGGTAATAAATTTTAAAAATATATAGAATGTCATTGGGAAACCATTTAAATAACAAAACTTTCTGGTCTTCCTAGAGCAAGACTGGAAAAGATGTCAATCATGGTCCATCAGTGGACCAAGAAGCAATTTTGGGGTGACTTCCTAAATAATAAAATAAATATCTAGTGGACCACAAGTTGGGAAATAGCCCTTGCCATGAAAAATTCTGTTCAACCCTGCCCTAGTGGCTTATGAACAAATGGTCTGGTGAATGATACATGAAAAAAGTGGCAGAAAGGAGTTGTAAAGTATGATCCATTTTTTATGAAGATTAACTGATTTAAATCATATATAGATATCTATAGATATAGATATCTATCTATCTATCTATAGATAGATAGATAGATAAAATTCATATGACTGATACCTGAAAGGTAAAATTATAAGAGTTGATAATAATAATCTCTAAGATCTTCTCACCTTAGTGAAAGAAGGAGGGACGTAAAGAAGGAAGAAAAGAGGAAGGAAGCAAAGAAGGGAGCAAGGGAAGGAGAAAGGAGGGAAGAAAGGAAGACAGCAAGGAAGGAAAGAAAAGAGGAAATAAAAAAAATGAAAGAAGGAAGGAAAAGAGGAGAGATATTCTGCTAAAACTGTCACATAGTTTGGAAGCTTTGCAATTGTTATTTTCCTTTTAACCACAAAAAAATTCAACTTTTATATCTACATACCCAATTGTCTTTAAAAGACATCTTGTCAATTGCTTTCTATTTCACAATGTAGCTAAGCCAGTTTGGTGACTACAACTGTTCTTCCTCATTATTTAACCATGCTATATAAGCTGTGGTAAAAAACAGATTTTGAAGTCATTCTGTTTGATTAACTTGAGTACATTGTTCTCATATACTACTCTCAATTAATGTGATTGTTTCTGTCTTATAACAAATACTTACACTTTAGCAACTTTTCTTTAAATGCCAACTTACTAGAAACTTTCTTTATTTGGCTGACAAAAAAACCCCACAGGTTATCATGACTTGACATACTTTGTATCATGAGTCCACAACAGGGTCATTCAGATCAGAATATTACAATAGCAATTGTTCTGGTCTCTCTCATGTTACAGTCACTATCTTTGATCATTTTATTTGAATGCATCATTTAGCTTGATAGCAAATTATGTGATAGGATAAAAGGGACTGTGGGGGATTAAAAAAAACCTTAAGTAAAACTGATTTAACATCAAATAACTTCAAGGTTAACTGCAAAATGAGCTGCTAACTTTACCAAGAACGCTGGCATAGCTAAACTGGGCTCTTTAACCTTGAGGGTTTAAAGAAACAAAAGAGCAGTCTGCTGGAATCTTTAAGGACTTGTGCATAGAAAACTCAACAATTATTTTAAAAAGAAAAAAATTACAAGTCATTTACCAAAATGTATTTCAAAAATAGAAAGTAAGGTCAAGTAGTGGATAAGATTTTTAATTTATACTAAGTTTAAGAATATAGACTTTGAAGTTTCACAGACTTGAATTTAACTCCTGTTTTGTTTTGTTTTCATTTATGGGCTACATAACCTAGAGGGGAAAAAGTAATTAAATTTATTAATACTAGTATCCTCCTCTGTAAAATTGAAGTTAAAATACCTATTCACAGAATTGTTTTTAGGGATTAAGTAAAATTAAAAATAACTCTACTTAACACTTGAAATACTTACAAATAGGAAGCTTTTATTAATGGTATTGTTATGAGAGGGCTATCCTGAAAGTATCCAGCCATGTAACCATTCTGGTTATATTGACAATGACTGGATTTTTTTCAGACAGCCTTCATATAACTTATAAGATAAATAATACAGTAGTCTCTCTGTTAACCAGAATTCAAGCAACCAGCACTCTTATGAAATTGGCAAAAGGTTTTGCCAGTTGTTTGAGATTTTGCTGGTTGTTTAAGAGTATCAGTTGCTTTGCTTGTGTTTTGGTTAACAAAGAGTCAACTTATCTGGCATCTACCATTCCCTATGGGTGCTGGTTAACTGAGAGTCTAATGTAACCCTTAATTAATAGTAATCATTAAGTTCAAGATTAAGTTTAAGAAATAGGTGATTACTTCCATATTTCTTTCCATTCAGCTTATAAAACCAGATGTACCTTTAATCAACATTAATTCTTATCTACTTTTATTCCCTTTCTTTTAAAATATAAATGACATACATTTTTTAAAACAAACAAAAAAGGATATAGCACATGTATACATATAAACATGATTATTTACAAAATTGGCCTATTGTGAATCCACATTTAGTTTAAATTCTAGAAGCATATAAACAAATATTTCAACTTAAGTTCTTCCATTAGGAATTTATCTCTTTGCATTAATAAACCATTTTTTTCAAAATACTTGGGAGACTTAAATTATTCATAATTATCACTACATTTATATTTCAATGTAAACAAATGAGGTATTTTTGCTTTCTTGTAGAGAAAAGGGGGAGCACAATAGGAAATGACACAAGACATCTGTAAGTTAGCCTGCGGAAAGTTAGTACATTAGCAAGCATAAAAAATAGAGCTGCCAACAGACTTGGAAGTGGGAGAAAAAAGAATAAAACAAAATACACTATTCCAGAGTTTTGCCTGGAGATTTTATAAACTGGGGTTCTAATTAAATCTTTATTTGTTTGATACTTGTTGTAAAGTATTGCCACATAGGTAGGACTGAATCTGCACTGAGTCTTTAAAGGCCTAGAGACCACCCACTGTCTGAAATACAACTGAAGATGTTCAATTTAGCCATTTTAAGAATATGTGGAAGAACTGGCATTAATCAAATCTTCTTGTTAATACTAATTTTTTCTAATCTAATTAAATTAAGTGGATTCAAAATTGTAATAATATTCTTGGGGTTAATTCAGTCTCTTGTGTTATGGCTCAGCTGTTCACACTCCTGTCTTTCTCCTTAGGCTAGTTTCTAAGATGGTATATTACAAGTATGGGCAAACTTTATCTATAAATAGCTATTATATTTTAGGTTTCATTTGCCATATAGTTTCTATTGCAACTACTTTACTTTGCTACTGCAGCAAGAAGCAACCACAGAAATTATGTAAATGAATGGATATAGCTGTGTTCTAGTCAAACTTTAATTATGAATACATTTATTAATTTTGAGTTTTATATAATGTTCCAGTGTTAAAAAGTAATCTGATATTTTTTAACCACTTAAAGTATAAAAACCATTCTTAGCTTATGGGACATATAAAAACAGACAATATGTAATATTGGCCTGTGGGCTGTAATTTTCTGATCCCTGGTATACTGTATACTAAGTATGAGTGGCATAGGGGACCTTGGGCACTGGGAGAAGGAGGCTCTCTAGGCTTAAACTAATCTTTGAGGGCATTAGCTGGTAATCACTCACCCAGAGTTAGCCTATATGTTATATGGCTGCACCTTTGTGATCCTAAATTTCTTAATTTCCTATGATTTCTTACCCATTTATGTTGTCATAGCTTCTTCTCCCTCTATTCCCATATCTATTATCTTCTGAACCACAATAGGTTATTTTGTAAGCCTTTAACCAATGTCCATGCACTCTGAAACCAAGTGAAGGATACATGTCAACAAGAACTTCTCTCCATCTAACTAAACCATCCACCCTTTTGATTGTGCTGAGCTGCTTTATGTTGGCCAGAGAAGCCTTAGAACATCAGTTTCCTACTGGGGTACCAAATGATAAGCAAATCTCCTCTGCCCTTAGTTTTACTATCTACATGTGCAGTAAACTTCCTCCACACCCTAGGGTTTTGAAGCATTGAGAGACAGAGTATAAATTTTATTACATTTACACCCAACAAAATCTTTCCACTTTTTGAAGATAAAATTTTTATTTTTGTGTTTTCTGATGCCAAAATAGTGAACAGTTTGTGGGAAAAAATCAATTAATTCATAAGAAAATTAACTTAGCAAGTATTAAAAATATTGCACTCTTAATATGTTGGGTTTCCATGGATAGAAATGAGGTTTCCAAACAGAAAATGAATTAAAAAAAAAATATCAGTTCTAAACAACACATTACAGCAATTGGATATAATTGGCAATTAGAAAACACTTCATCCAGCAAATAGAGACCATACCTTTTTTCCTAGTGCACATGGAACATTCTCAAAGATAGACCATATTCTGTGACATAAAAGTAGCCTCAGCAAAATCAAGAAGATTGAAATCATACCAATTGTATTCTCAGACCACAAAACTCTGAAATTGGAGATCAACTGTAAGAGGAAAGCAGAAAAAAAAAAAACCACATATACATGAAGACTAAACAACATCTTATTTAAAAAATGACTGGATCAAAGAACAAAATAAGAGATTAAAAATATATAGAAACTAATGACAATGAAAATACAATCTATCAGAATTATTGGGACACAGCAAAAGCAGTAATAAAAGGGGAATTTATATCATTAGAGGCCTATCTTAAGAAACAAGAAAAATCACAAGTAAACCTTAGCATCCCATCTTAAAGAACTAGAAAAAGAAGAACAGACAAAACCCAAAGTCAGCAGAAGGAAAGAAATAATAAGAATTAAAGCAGAACCAAACTAATTAGAGAACAGAGAACAATAGAAAAATTAACATTACAAAGTGCTGATTCTTTGAGAAAGTCAACAAAATCGATAAACCCCTGGCTAGACTAATCAAAGGACAAAAGGAAAGGGCACAAATATCCAAAATTAGTAGTGTAGTAGCTAGGCTTCAGAGCACTCAATGCTGAAGCCTGGGTTCAATTCTCAATCAGGGAATTACTGCCCCCAAAAAACCAAACAAACAAAACAAAACAACAACAATAACAAACAAATATCCAAAATTAAAAATGAAAGGGGAGAAATTACCACTGATACCACAGAAATACAAAGGATTATAAGAAAATATTATGAAGGACTTTATGCCACTAAACTTAACAACTTAGAAAAAAAGAACTAGTTTCTAGAAGGTTATATTTTACCTAGACTGAACCAAGAAAAATTGGATAATCTAAACAGACCAATCAATAGTAAAGAAATTAAAATGACTATTCACAATCTCCCTAGAGGCAAATGCCCCAGACCAGATGGTCTCACCAACAAGTTCTACCTAGCATTCAAAGAAGAAATAACACCTATCCTCCTCAGATTCTTACAAAAAATTGAAGATGAATCAATACTTTCTAACTCATTCTATGAGGCCAATATTACCCTAATCCCAAAGCCTGGTAAACACAACACAAAATAGGAAAACTATAGACCAATATTTCTGATGAACACAGATGCAAAAATTCTAAACAAAATATTAGTAAATAGAATACAACAATTCATCAAAAAGATTATACATCATGATCAAGTGGTATTCATCCCAGGCGCACAAAAATTGTTCAACATGAGAAAATCAATCAGTATGATACATCACATAAACAAAATAAAAGATAAAGACCATATGGTCACATCAATTGATGCAGAATAAGCATTTGACAAGATACAAAATCCTTTTATGATCAGAACACTGAAGTAAATCAGTATGAAAGAAAAGTATATCAACATAATAAAGTCCACATATAACAGACCCTCAGCTAATATCATACTGAATGGGGAAAAGCTGAAGCCTATTTCCCAAAAATCAGGAACAAGACAGAGATGCCCCCTGTCACCACTACTATTCAATACAGAACTGGAAGTTCTAGCCAGAGCAATCAGGCAAGAGAAAGGAATAAAAGGTATCCAATTGGGAAACAAGAGGTCAAACTGTCTCTATTTGCAGATGACATGATCTTTTATATGGAAAATTCCAAAGATTCCACCAGGAAATTATTAGAGACAATAAATGAATAGAGTAAAGTAGCAGAAAACAAAATCAATGTACAAAAATCCTCAGTATTGCTATATAGAAACAGTGAATCTTCAGAAAAAGATGAGAGAGTGATTCCTTTTACTATCACAACAAAAAAGAATAAAATACCTTGTAATTAACAAAGGATACAACATACTTATAAACAGAAAAGTTTAAGACACTTTTGAAATAAATCAAAGAGGACACAAAGAAGTATAAAGATATTCAGTGTTCATCAATAGGAAGACTTAACGTTGTTAAAATGGCCATACTACCCAAAGCAATTTACAGATTTAATGCCATTTTCATCAAAATCCCACCATCATACTTTTACAAAATAGATAAGAAAATTATCAGATATATATGTAGCCATATAGACCTCAAATTACCAAAGCAATACTACATAAAAGGAATAAGGCTGGTGGTATTACACTCCTTGGTTTCAATACATTACAAAGCATCAGTAATAAAAACAGCTTGGTATTGGCAGAAAAACAGACACTCAGACCATTAGAACAGAACTGAAAACTCAGAAATAAATCCACAAATTTATGGACAAATAATTTTTGATAGAGGAACAAAAATATGCAATGGAAAAAAGGTAGCCTGTTCAGTAGATAGTGCTAAGGAAAGCTGGAAAAACATGCAAAAAAATAAATCTGAGCTGTAAATTCTCACCATATACTAAAATTAACTAAAAATGGATTAAAGACCTTCATATAAGACCTGAAACATTGAACTGTATAGAAGAAAACACTGGTACTAAACTTATAGACCTAGAGCTCAAGAAATACTTTATGAACTTGACCTCAAAGGCAAGGAAAGTAAAAGCAAACATAATTGAATAGACTTTATGAAACTAAAAAGTTCTGCAGAGCAAAAGAAATCACCAACAAAGCAAAAACAGAGCCACTGAATGGGAGAAAATATTTGCAAATGATGCATCTGATAATGACCTAATAGCTAAAATATATAAAGATCTAATACAACTTAACAACAAAAAAACAAACAACCCTGTTAAAAAGTGGGCAGACGACCTAAACAGACAGTTCTCCCACGAAGAAATACAAATGGCCAGCAGACATATGAAAAAATGCTCATCCTCATTAGTTATCAGGGAAATGCAAATCAAAACCACAATGAGATACCACCTCACACCTGTTAGAATGGCTATTATCAATAAGACAAGGAATAACAAGTGCTGGAGAGGATGTGGAGAAAAAGGAACTTTGGCACACTGCTGATGGAAATGTAAATTGGTACAACTGCTATGAAAAACAGTGTGGAGGTTCCTCAGAAAATTGGGAATGGAGTTACCATTTGACCCAGTAATCCCCCTTCTGGGGATCTACCCAAAAGACTTGAAAACCTTTGTCCGCAAAGACTTATGTACCCCAATGTTCATCACAGTGCTGTTCACAGTGGCCAAAACATGGAAACAACCAAAGGTCCCTGTGACAGATGACTGGATAAAGAAGCTGTGGTACATATACACAATGGAATATTACTCAGCTGTAAGAAAAGATGAAATACTGCCATTTATGATGAAAATGATGAACCTAGAGATCATCATGCTAAGTGAAACAAGCCAGACCGTAAAAACCAATATATGACTTCACTCATATGCAGAATATAAAACTGAAAGCAACAGAAAAAACAAACAAACAAACAAAACCTCATGAACACAATCAATAGTTTAATGGTTATTATGGGGAAGTGGGGAGAGGGTTGGAGAAGAGGGAAGCAATGGGATAGGAGAGAAGGGGAGCCAAATATATGGTGATGGAAAGAGAACTCGCCCTGGGTGGTGAACATGCAATGGGGCAAGTAGATGATTCACCGTAGAATTATACACCTGGAAGTTATGTAATTCTTGCTAATCAATATAGCCCCAATAAGTCTAACATTAAAAAAAAAAGAAAAGAAACAAAGAGGATGAAAATGATAGCAAAAATTACATAAGAAAAGAAAAATCAAAAGAAGACTGTCCACAAAAACACACATTTATTTAAAAATATAATGTATATTTTATGATTTGGTTTAAAAACCATTTTAGGATAAAGAACTAATTTACAAAGAATCAAAATAATGTTTATGTTAATTACTAACAGAGTTAATTCCAGGTAGCGTTTTTTTCAGAAGGTATATTTCACTAGGGGAAAAGTAATATTTAACATATGCAAACTTGTGTTACAGAAATATTTTTATATTGGATTTTACAATGAAATAGAATAAAACTCATGTAAAGAAATTTTGTTAGTGTTATAGTTTTATTTAATGTGACCATGAATTAATAAAACTTAAAATGAATCTGGTGATATTTTAGTAAATACTCATTTATTTACTAAATGATCACCCAGCAAACATTTATTGAGTTCTCACCGTATGCCAACCTCTACTGTAGGGCCAAATATCATGTAGTGAAAATAAATAAATTAATAAATAAATAAATAAATAAAACACTGTTAAGCAAGAGACAGACAATAACCAGATAAATAAGTAAAATTTATATGTAAATAAATGTATTCTAAGATGAAATTATAAAACAGACCCTATGAAATGTCGTTAGGCATTGAAATTACAGATAAAAGTAGCTAAAAATGTCTTACTAGAAAGATAACTTTTTAATAAAATTATGAATAAAATAAGAGCTGTAACTATGTCAATATACCTAATATGAAAGATTATCCTAAACTGTAAGAGTAGCAAGTACAGAGGACTTATCTTTAACGTATGTCTGACACATTTGAGAAAGAACAAAGAAGCCAGATTTACTGAGGTCCTAATAAGGAGAAATGAAGTTTGATGGTTTATGTTGGAACAGAGCACAGTAAGAGAGTTATAGTGAAGTTTTTGGGGTTTGTTCTGAGTTACAAGGCCATGAAATTTTTTATTGCAGAAAAGTAACCTAATCTGATTATAATTTTATAAAATTACTCTGACCACTGTGTTGATAATAGGCTGTAAGAGGACAAGGTTAGAAAAGTCCAACCAGATGGTTGTTAAAAATAACTCCAGTAAGAGATGATGGTTTGAATTTGCATGACAGCAGTAGATGTGATGAGAATGGTTAAATTCTGGATATAGTTAAAGATAGAGCCAAAAAGATTCCCATGTGGACTTGGATGTGAGGTTCAAGACAGAAGGGATGGCATTAAGTTTTTTGAACTGAGAAAGTGGAAACAAAAGATTGTTATTTATTGACATGGCAAACAAACTTCTGAAGGAGTTAGCTTAGGGGAGTATCTAAGGAGCTCAGTTTTAGACATCTTAACTTTTAGATGTCTATTAGACATATAAATGTAGAGGTCAAGGGGGCAGTTGAAAGTAAAGAGGAAAATGTGAAGCAGTTATACAAACATGTGAATCATCAGTAGACAGATGGAAATTATAGCCTGATGATTAAATAAGATCAAGGGAGAAGAAACTAACATAAGAAATTGAGTATGAGTGGATAAAGTAGGGGGAAGGCTAGCTAGCATGCTGGAAATCAAGTGAAAATAGTATTTCAATGACTGGAGAGATTATAGGATCTTGAGACTGGGTCTCTATGTGCACAATTCACTAGGACTTTTGTGTTTGCTTCTCTTTTATGCCGTCTTTGAATAAGCTGACATTCAACTGTTAGCTGGTTATACATGATGACTCACTGAATATGTATACATACCTGAGTACCAGCATTGATAAAGAGTGTATAAGTGAGTTGTCTCAGAAAATTTGCTACTAGGAATGTTTTAGGTTAAGATATTCAATACTATTGAACAAATATTAAGTTTCTACTATTTTTATGATGCCTATAAATCAGAAAAATGAAGAAGATATAACCAATATTCTACAAGAACTCACATTCTGACAGAATTTATTAAAGATGACACACAAATAACTTATATATAAAATGTAATGGGTACAAGTCTCATTTCACAAAACTCAGGTGGACAAGAAGTACAAATTTGTTTATTTTTCTATAATTCAACTTAATTTTATATTTTGGGTTCCCATTTGATCAAGTGATAAAAATAAAATCTTAATAAAGTCACGATTATTTTTATCCAGGAGTTTTGTCATAAATCTAGGGTTCTTAGGTAATGTCTCAATGTCAAAAATGAGAGGAGAGTGTCAGTCCTTAATCATCAGCTCTTTCTGTCTGCATCCTCTGAGATGAACACGTTCTCATCTAATCTTCAGTCACTGAGCAATTCAGGTTGCCTCTGTATTTTTTATACTCTCTCATAAGAATTTTCTAGTTCTGGCTCTCTCTCTCTCTCTTTCTGTTACTTATGCAGTCACTCACAGAGGCAAAGAAAACAACCAACTGTCCTCCCTCACCACCATAGATTGTGAAAAGTTCTGTAAGGTTGCTCCAGGATTTCTCATCTTCAACATGCCACTTGAACTTGATGTTTGCTTCCACATGATGCTGGGAAGAAGGGAAGGTCTGGATATTGGGACTTGTTCAGCTACTCACTGGGAAAAAGAAAATAAATCTTGCTCTGGGATCTGGCATCTGTCTGTGCCTCCCCAGCTTTCAACAAGGGTAGAGGAAGAGAATACAGAGAGATACTATACATAAACTTTCTTGTTTATTCTCTGATTATCACTTCCTTCTTCTCAGTCCAAACAAATTTTATTGAATCACTGAGCACTGAAAATGCTAAAAGAGAAAAATATAGTGATTCTGTCTATTATGTGTTTTTCCAACTCCATTGATTGGCTTCTTAAATATAAAGGTCTGGAAAGTCCAAAGGTCTTTTGCCCAATAAAGAATTTCAAAGATCTTTTCAAAAGTCATTTCAAAAGTTGTTTCTTTTTTTCTTTCTGCACTTATGATATTGGTTATATCTAGTCCCCAAAACATGATTGTGAAGTGTTGTAGCTGCTTTCTCTGAATAAAAAGTCATGGACTACAAAGAACTATAGTTTATATTTCAAAGTATCATCCTACTATATTTTGCCAACTAGCAAGTATCTGCATCCTTGAAAAAAAATTATCTAACTTTCAAAGCCCCATCTATACTAAGAAGGTGGGATCTTACATGTATTTGTTTCTTCAGATTCTTACCTCTTACATGCAAATAGCGAAGGTATTATTTTCACCTGGCCTCTCAAGATTGGATTGTAAGACTGAAAGTTGGTGAAGTTTTCACCTCACTCTACTAAGGTCTTGTGAGACGATAGAAAATATATATATTGGTTTCTGACTGAGATTTCTTCCACAAACCTCCTATAATGCTTATAATTTTCTAAGTGAAAAGAAGACCTGCTCCCTACTTCTCCAGATAGGGAAAAAGAAAAGAAATTAATGATCAATTATACCTACATGAGAAAGCCACCATAAAAATCCCAATGGTATGGGGTTCAGAGAGTTTCCACATTGGTGAACTCCACACCAGGAGGATGATATATGCCCAACTCCACAAAGGCAAAAGTTTTTGTTCACAGGACCCTCTCAGACCTTTCCCTATATATCTCTATACATCTAAATGTTTATCTGTATCCTTTATTATATACTTTAATAAACTGGTAAACATAAATAAGTGTTTTTCTGAGTTCCATGAGCTGCTTAAGCAAAAACAACAGGAAAAGGTTATGGGATTCTCTAATTTGTAACCAAGTTGGACAAAATTTTGGGGTAAACTTGGGACCTACTATGTGGTTATCATCAGAAGTGGGGCACCTGTGGGATCAGATGCTCTTTCCAGGTAGAAAGAGCCAGAACTGGGTTAAATTGCAGGACACTCATCTGGTATCACAGAATTGCTTGGTGTGGGAAAAACAATTCCCATACATTTGGTGACCAGAAGTGGTAGGAAGTAAAGTACTATGTATGAGGAGTAAATAAGATACATAGAAAGTGAAAGACTGGTATTTTTTAAAATATAAATTGTTACTCACTGTCTTAAGATATTCTTTATACTCTTAATATTTGCATTCCCTTCCATTTACAGGAGGTAGGCCATGGGTATTGGCAGAACTTTGCCACCGTTCTACCACTATTGTTAGGACTAACCTCTAAGAAACCCGATATACTAGTCAATAATGATTTTCAATTGTCTTTGCCTAATATTAGCAATGATGTGATGAACTGGCTACCTACCTCGGTCTCCAGTACCTGAGTCTCAGCTGTCTGACAGAAGAAAGAAAGTGACTAGGTTTTTGCAGGATGATAGGTTGTTTCAGTGAATCTCCCACTCTGAATTTCTCCTGTGACTCCACAAGCTCACATAACCAATGGTAAACTGGTTGTCTTTATAGATATAGATTGCTGCAAATTATTTTATTTTCTTACAGGCAAAGCAAAATATATAATTAAATAAAAGTGTTGGTGAAGCTTTTAAATACTCTACTTAAATTTTTTTCTGCAATACTGAGATCTAATCTCCCATGTTTACTGGGGATTTAAAAACTTCTATAATTCACTATCTGAAATTATTTTGCAGGTGGGAAGAATATAGTTAAAATTTTACTTCTAGAGTTGGTACTGTAAGTTTTCCAGTTCTTAGATATGCTCACTTTTACTAAATATAAAAGAGCACAGTAGCAAATAAATTAAACTGGATTAAAATTGCTACAATAATATACTCTGAAAATCTATTGTGTTTATAGGAAATTGTCTTCTGAGAAGCCACATTGGTCTTACTTTTTTTCTATGCCTAAAAATTATTCAATTCTAGAATTATAATATTTGAAATTCTTTGTTTCTAATTAATCAGAACATTTTCTTTTATTTAGTCCTGGAAACCCATAAAACATTATTTATGAGATGTCAGCAGTTTTAATACCAGTTTATTAGAGACCCTGACTGTGCCTGTTGACAGCTATTGTGAAGGCTGAAAAGTGAACAAGAATGAGCTGCTACCAACTGCCTTTCCAGGTGTTTTTCTCCTGCAGGTAGTGGACTTGAGACAATTGAAATCATCACCTTAGAACAGTGGTTCTCAACCTTCCTAATGTGGCAACGCTTTAATACAGTTCCTTATGTTGTGGTGACCCCCATAAAATTATTTTCGTTGCTACTTCATAACTGTAATTTTGCTACTGTTATGAATTGTAATGTAAATATCTGATATGTGTTTTCTGATGGTCTTAGGTGACCCCTGTGAAAGGGTCGTTTGAGCCTCAAAGGGGTCACAACCCACAAGTTGAGAACCACTGCTCTAAAAAGTAGTCACAGTCACTCTTAATGTTCACATAAAAATATTGGTAGAAAAAATCTAGCTGAAATTTGTACTGTTGCTTTTCACCATCATCACATTTAAAACAATTTATATAAAGTATAGTAAATTTTCTATTTGTAGATGAATGCTTCACATACCAAAAAAATAAAAAAATTTTAAAGTAATATGCATGTACGACATGTTCCATTAAAGTAATAATAATCCCTTCAATCAAAGAATGACTTATAAATCTCTCACACTTTTTTCTGAAGCATGTTATTAAGGGCTACATAGGAATTAACATGTTTAACTTCTTCTAATTGCTGGGTTTATAAACCTGAACAGTTGTAATTAGATAATTATGGTCAAGCATATTGCATTGGAATCAGTCACTATGAGCATTTGACACATGCACGTTGTTTGGGAGGACAGAATATGTATTTATTCATTCTAAAGCAGAGCAGATGACAAAGCATTTGCTTTATCTTTCAGATATTGTGGTTCACTGATGGTCTTATTTATTTGGGGAATTTCGGAACTGTAAAAATCAGATGAACGACAAATAGACTAAGACTTGAAGTGTGAAATTTTAGAGCTCTCATGCTTTCCGATGAAGACAGAGGGATTTTCATGCAGTGTCAATCCTTAAGAATCAGATAGAAGTTTAGGCAGCAACATTGAAATTAAATAATCAGCTAAAGAAAATACAAAGGAAGGAAATGTTCTAATTGTATAAAATTCAAAATTTGACAAGTGGAAACAAGAGTAAGAAGAATGGAATTGGACTGTATATAATAGAAGTGGAAATTACTTATGCCCACCCTAATATCAATGTGCTCATCTAGTGCCAAGATCTTAGTCTCTAAATACTATTCTCCACATAAAGGAAATAAAATTTTTTGGAGAAATGGCTGAGGTAAATGAAGCCATTGGTGAGGCTAAACGTTCTTGCAGTGCCAAAAAGTAAGAAAATACTCAATGGTGATGTGAAAAATAACATACAGATTAACTTCAAAGATCCAACAGGTCAAATTTGGGATGACTAAAACAATTTTTAAAGAAAATAACAAATTACAACATGTTACATTTAAAAATGAGCCAATAAAATGCATGGGATAAGAGAAAAAAAAAGAACTCTTTGTAACAAAAGAATGCTAGTTATTGTATGTAGAAGAAATGATAAAATTAAAGAATGACCATTTCTGCAAACAATGAAGTAATAATTAATATAGGCAATAATCACCAAATGATGTCAAAAAACATAGGGTAGAATAATTCCCACATTCTCAAAGTTTCACCCACAAGTTATTTATTGATTGTGAAAGGGAAAAAAAAGGTAATTTTACAACAATAGCATCTTAACCAAAAAATCAAAGTAAGCCTCACCAGTAATGGGACAAATGAGCATTATGTGTCTTCTGATATGATACAAGGAGAATTATACAATATCACACATGGCTATAATGTATTTCTGCAAAAATATTTAACATGAAACTAGTATTGAGAAAACAAACAAGTCTAAATTGTGGAATATTTTACAAAACTATTGGCCCTGATTAGATAAACTTGTTCAGTCATGAAAGACAAAAACAAAAACAAAAGCAAGAAAAAGCAAAAGCAAAAGCAAAGTGATGGTTAATAGATTGAAGAAGACTAAGAAGATGTGATAACTAAATGCAAATTGTTAAAAAAAAATAAAGACAAGCTACATTTACACAACTATACAAAGAACATATATGTGACAACTGAAGAAATGCAAATAAAACTGTATAATTAATATTATTGTGATGTTATTTAATTTCTTAGATATAAAAATTGTGCTGATTTAAAAATTGTTCATATAAATACGGAAGTATTTAAAGTAAAATATCATTATGTACAAAAATGAATTTCAAATATTTAGTTAAAAAGGTATAAATGAAGAATGTATGTATTAAAAGTGATTTCAAAGCAAATGAGAAAGTGTCCAAACAGAAGATTAGGTAAACACTATGACTACTGCATCCCAGTATCACAACAAAATTACAAATAAATTATAGAACAGTCAGCCTCAAGAATCATATAAAGATTAGCTGAACAAAAATCTAACTAAGGATATAAAAATAGGCCAGTTCAAGATTGGTAAGAGAATTAGAGATATGAAACAGGCTGACTCCAACCCCACAAATAGAAACTGAACACCAAAAGGGACAATTCAGTGGTAAAGTTTCCCCATGAAGAAGGAGGGGTCTCAGTCCTACACAAGGCTCCCCAGTTCAGGGGTCTTGTAATGGGAAAAGGACTTCCCACAACTTTTGACAATTTCAAACACCTTCTATCATACCTGGACAGTGAGTTAAAAGGTGGTTGGAAACCCAGGTGTCCTCTTTAAAGGTATGCACACAGACTTGTTGAGTTGCAAACACTCACCTAGTTTCTAGAGGAGGCCCAGGGACCTGCAGGGAAAGATTGAGTTGTGTGGCTTTGGTTCGAGGGCTGGCGGGACAGGAGCCATTGCTGTCTTGGTGTGGAGCCTGACACACATTTAGTGCAACAAAACATACCATCTTTTCAGTGTTGAACCATTCCCAAAAAGGCCAATTCTTGGATGACATTAGTCTGGTGGAATCTGTGCATGCACACCACCTTTGTGATGCTCTGAGTTCCTGCCCAATGTACAGCTGATGACACATCACCTGGGGTCACTCTTGAGCTGGGCTGCTGGCCCCAACCCACATACTATGTGTAGAGGCAGACTGGCTGTGGCAATTACAGAGGTGTTTGCTGGTAGGAGGTGACCTAGGACCCAACTGTAGCATCTCTTGGGTGTTTTTCATGGACCTGAGGACCTGAGGTAGGCAGTGGCTGGCTATGGTGTTTTGAACATTTTTGTGGGGTGGTTGAGAAGAGCCAAGACTGCACTGACTTTGTAGAAACCACCCCCACACTATACCTTCTTGTAATGCTGCCCCACCCACCTAGATATGCATTGCCAGAGGCACTATCAGCACCTGGGAGACCAGCTCTGCCCTCAAAATCAGGAAAACTTATAGTGGCAAAAGGCCTGTGACAATGTAAAGAGATTTGGTGGCAAAGAGCGACACAAAACCTGCACCACAGCCACTCCTGGCAGCTTTTGGAGATTTGCAAACAAGAGGCAAGTGGAAGCTGGCTGAAATATTCTAAAGGTGTTTTCTGAAGTGGTCACAGAACAAGTACTGCCCCAAGGCAAGCAGTGGCTGGCTACAATATTCTCAGGGAGTTATGTGAAGTGGTCACAAGTCAGGCACTGGTGTAAGAACTAAATCCTAAATCTGCATTAATTTTATAAAAACCATAGACCACATCTCATGAGTCCCTGGGAAACCACCCCACTCAGTTAGGGCTGCATTACCAAGGGCACTCTAAACACTTGATAAACCATTCTGGCCTGTGCATCTAAGCAGTCTCTTTCAAAAGCTAAACCTTACAAGCAGCCCATGATTGGCAATAGGCCTAGGGAACCCTGGGCCTTTGACTACAATGCCTCAGGCCCACTACTGGTGGCAGCCAGTCTCAGTTCACAGTGAGGCCATCAACATACACCTCCATGTCTAGCACAGGCAGTGCCAGCAACATATGAGGGGTGACTCCCACCAAAAATTCCTGAACTTAACATAAAAAATTATGTATTTATTTTTACATGTTTAAATTTTAGTCACCTTCAAAGTACCCTTCTTTTGATAAAATATACCTATTGATATACTTTTTCCACTGCTCAAAAGTTTTTCAACTCATCAATTTTGATGCCATTTAGTGCTTCTATTGTTTTTTTGTTTCACCTCTTTCACATCAGCAAAACATTTCCTTTTCAAGACTTTTTTCATTCAAGAAAGAAAAAAGTTGCTCAGGTGAGATTAGCTAAGGGAGGGTGGGGCATGGGGGTCATGTCATTTTTGCTCAAACACTGCTGAACACTTAACATGGTGTGGGCAGGTTCACTGTCATGCCACACATTGTTTATTTAAGTCACACATCATGAAATGTGCAAATGTGTTGAAAAAATCTCCAAAAAAATGAGTTCACTGAATCTGAGCACAGTCTTTCACAACACCATCAACTGGTACACTGATGCAGATGAGTTTCTAGAACACTTATCTATTGGGGAAAGCCTGTACTAAAAGGGGCCCGCCCTCCAGCAAAACTTCTGAGGTTTTTTGGGTTCCTTTTTGCATAGGTTTATGGCTCCAATCAGGTAAACACAGGCCAGTAACAGGCAAGGTTGAAATTGGCTTGCACAGGAAACCATCCCAAGAGACACCAGGAATAACACAACTAAAGGACAGCTTCAGACCACACCAGAACATTACCTTCTTAGCCCCACAAGCAGCATGCCCAAAGGGTGGTCTCAACAGGCACAAGATTCTTCAGGAGGTAAGTTTTTCTTTAAGTGGTCAGTTCCCAGACAGCAGCTCTTGAACTGTGGGCATAGCCAATCATCACAGTCAACCTGAGTCAATTTAACCCACTGCTATGCCAAAGCAATCAAGGCTAAACTACAACAGGAGAGCACACAAAACAGACTCAAGAAACTCTCCAGAAATACACAAACAGGAGGTCAGGGAAATTGCACCATTTGACCACACAGAACACATACTACATAAAGCCATTCAGCAAAGACTGACAGACTTAAAAGATCTATCTACCTAATACATGGAAGCTAAAACAGTATGAGGCAACCAGAATGAGAAAACAAATATGCCCCCCCTAAAAAAAAAAAAAACAGGAGAAAACTGCAACCTCCAAAATTAACTAAATGAAATGGAAACAACTAACTTACCAGAGAAAAAAAATTGAAATACTGGTTATAAAAATGCTTTAAAAACTTTGTGAGAATTTTAACAAAGAGATAGCAAGCATAAAGAAGGAATAGAAATCATAAGAAACAACCAGCCAGAGATAAAGAATACAATAATAAAAATTAAGAATACACTAGAAGAATATTAAAAGCAGATTAGATGAAATAGAGGAAAAATGAGCAATTTAGAAGATAAAGTAGCAGAAAACATGCAATTGGCAAAACAAAAAAAATAATTTCTTAAAAATTAATATAACTTAAGAGACCTGTAAGGCAACATCAAGCATAACCATACTCACATTTTAGGAGTACCAGAAGAAGAAGAGAGGAAGCAAGGGATTGCAAACCTATTTAAAGAAATAATGACTGAAGTCTTCAGTCATTATTTCTGGAGGGGGTGGGGGAAGACTTAGAAGCCCAAACAAGATTAATTTAAATAGGCTTGTACTGAAGCACATCACAATTAAAATGGCAAAGGTTAAAGACAGAGAAAATCTTAGAACCAATAAGATAAAGATACAAATTACTTACAAGGGAGCTCTCACAAGATTGTCAACTGATTTCTTTGCAGACCAGAAGGGAGTGGCAAAAATTATTCAAACTAATGAAAAAGAAGGGCTTATAACCAATATTACTTTACCTAGCAAAACTATAATTTGAAATTGAAAGTGAGATAAAGAACTTCCCAGACAAGAAATAGCTAAAAAATTTCATTGCCATAAAGCCAGTGTTACAAAAAATGTTAAAAGCACTTCTTTGAGCAGAATAAAACAGAAAACAAAGATAAAAAATATGAATAATAGCATGGCAATAACTATTCACCTATAAATAATCACTTTAAATATATAATAAATGGATTAAATGCCACAATGAAAAGACAAGACATAGCTAAATGGATAAGAAAACAAGACCCATACATATGCTATCTACAGGAGACTCACCTCAGATCAAAAGACACACACAATCTGAAAGTAAAGAGATAGAAAAAAATATTCTACACAAATGGAAACAAAAAATAAACTAAGGTAGTAATACATATGTTAGACAAAACAGACTTTAAATAAACAATATAATAAGAACAAAAAAGATATCACATAATAATAATAAAGAGATCAATTTAACAAGAGGACATCACCCTAGTATACATTTATGCACCTAATATATAAAGCAAAAAAAAAAAAAAATTAAATAAATAAATAAATATATAAAGCAAATATTAACCGACATAAGAGCAGAGATCAACAGTAACAAAACTGTAGTAGGAAACTTTAACTGACATCAATAGACAGATCTTCCATAGAGAAAATCAATATGGAAGCAGTGATCTTGAATGACCCAATAGCCAGATAGATTTAATTAATGTTCTTAGAGCATTTTACCCCAAAGTAAAAGAATGCGCATTCATTTCAAGTACACATGAACCATTTTTCCAAGATAGACCATTTTAGGTGACAAAACAAGTGGATTAAAAAGATTGAAATTATATCAAACATCTTCTCTGACCACAGTGGTGTGAAACTAAATATTAATTGTAAGAAAGAAACTGAAAAACACACAAACACATGGAGATTGAATAACATGTTACTAAATATTTAATGGGTGAAAAATGAGATCAAGAAATAAACCGAAAGATACCTCAGACAAATGAAAATGAAAGCACAACAACCTAAAATCTGTGAGACACAGCAAAAGCAGTTCTAAGAGAAGAATTTATAGCCTATCTAAAGAAACAAGAAAAATCTCAAATAACAATCTTTCTTTACACCTAAGGAAACTGGAAATTAAAAAAACAAAAACAAAAACAAAAAAAAAACCTGAAAACAGAAAAACAAAACAAAACAAATAAAAAAGTGAACAAAGCCCAAAATAAGTACAAGAAATAGAATAATAAAAATTAGAGTAGAAATAGATTAAATAGACACTAAAAATCAACACAAAAAATCAATAAAATAGAGAGTTAATTTTTTGAAAAGATAAAATTGACAAACCTTTAATCAGACTCATAAAAAAATGAGAAGATTCAATAAATAAAATCAGAAATGAAAAAGAAGTGGCAACTGACACCACAGAAATAAAAAAAAAACAATTAAGAGAATACTAGGGCAATTATATGCTGAAAATTAAACAATCTAAAAAAAGGGATAAATTTCTAGAAGCATACAATCTTCCAAGATTGAATCAAGAAGAAACAGTAAATCTGAACAGACCAATTATACCAACAAATTAAATTAATAATCAAAAACTTTCAACAAGCAAGAGTTGTAAACAAGAACCTTTACAGGTAAATTTTATCAAAGATTCAAACAAAATTTACACCTATTCTTCTCAAACTATTCCAAAAAAAAAAAAAAAAAGGTTAAGAGGAGGGATGTCTCCCAAGTTTATTTTACAAGACCACCATTACTGTGATTCCAAAACCAAACAAAGACATAAAAAAAAACCTGAAAAGAAGAAAGTAAGCAAGCAAACAAACAAAAAAGAACAACAACAACAACAACAACAAAACCCTATAGGCCAATATCACTAATGAGTATACATAGATGCAAAACTTCTAAACAATATATTAACAAACTGAATTTAGCAACACATTAAAAAAAATCATACAACATGATCAATTGGGATTCATTATTGGTATGCAAAGTTGGTTTAATATACATAAATCAAATAATGTGATACACTACAAAAATGAAATTAAAAATAAAAATTATATCATCATATTAATAGATAGTGAAAGACTATTTGATAAATCCACATCTATGTATGGTAGTAACTCCCAGCAAAATAGGAATAGAGAAAACATATCAAAACATAATAAAGGCTACATATGACAAACTAACAGTTAATTTTATACTGAATAAAAATAAGCTAAAAGCTCTTTTCTTAAAATCAGGTATAAGACAAGGATACCCACTTTAACTACTTTTAGTCAGCATTGTAATGGAAATTTTAGCCACAGCAATCAGGCATAAATAAATAAATAAAAGCCATGCAAGTTGAAAAGGATATAGTAAAATTTTCATTATTTGCAGATGACATGATACTATATGTAGAAAGAACCCAAAGGATTACACCCCAAAACAATTAGAACTGATAAATGAATTCAGTAAGGTAGCAGTATAAAAAATTAACATTCAGAAATCAGTTATGTTTTTATATACCAACAATGAACTCTCAGGAAAAGAAATTAAGATCAGACCATCAAGATGGGAGCATGAGAGGAAATACTTGAAACATCTCTTGAAAGTTATAAAAAATTGGTTAACTATAATTTGAAAAAGGAATCCCTAAGCAACACATAACCTCAGCTTAGAAACTCACTCATCGCAAAGGAACACCTAAAGTTTTATGAAAAGGGGGAAGCAAGGTAGGAGGAAAAAAAGGAAGTTCTAAGACAGGGCCATTGGACTCAGTCCAGAGGCTGGTAAAGAGAAAGTGACAAGCTGCAGAATGTGCACCGAAGCATAATGTGCCTCGAAGAGTTAGGGACTAAGACAGTGGCAAGCATGGACTTTGGGCCTGGTGTTCAGCATGTTCTTAAGGAAAAGCCTGGGATACAGACAATGGGCACGAAATGTGGGCCTGGGAAAGAAAAAACTCTGATGGTAGCCTATGCTTTCTTTGGCCATGTACATTCCTGACAGGGGGACTGGCATGTAATGTAACCGAGCCCAGCACCTAAGGTAGCTACCTCAGCACACACAGAGGATGTAGCCTGCATTGATTTCACTGCCAACAGAAATAATAAAAACAGCTTGGTTGCCTTCCCACAATCCTCCTAGAGCTTGCATCCCCAACCTCTGCCCACTGCTGACAGAGGAAGAGCTGTAGGGGCCAGTCACCTGTAATCACCATAATCCAGAAACACAAACTAACCTAAAATTAACCCAAAAATCCCTGGTCCCATCCTTCCTGGCCAAAACTGGCAGAAGATCCAGGGAAGCTGAGACATACAGGTGCAAAAACTTTGGCCTGCACTGGGATTTCAGAAGTGCCGAGCCCCGTTACCCACTATATCCTCCCATGAGGGTGGCACACTAAGATTATAGTGACAGGGTCAAAGAGAAGAAGCCCACCTCCCAGGTAATTTCCCACTATGAGAAGAAAAAAAAAAAAAAACAAGAAAAAATAAATCACTGCAGCCCAAGAAAAAAATATAATGCTCTAGCAACACCTGCTGGGAAGCAAAAGAAAGACTTCTTCATATCTATCTGTGGCAAGATCTACTCTTGTAAATTTATGCCCAGGAAGAGAAATGCACCAACAGCTTTAATAATCAAGGGAACAAAACTGCTCAGAAAAAAAAATCTTCAGAAAAGTAACTTAAGACATAAAACTATGTGATTTAAATTACACAGAATTTAAGATGGCAGTTCTGAAAAAACTCAATGATATGCAAAAAACTCAGATAAGCAGTTTAATAAACTCAAAAAGAAAATTCACAAACAAAAAAACATTTCAGAAACAGATTAAAAATTTAATGAATAATTAAATAGAAATTCTGGATATGAAGAATAAGATAAAAAACATGAAGAATAAAATAGCTAGCATAAGAAGCAGAGCTGACCAGATGAATAAAAAAATTAGTAATATCAACAATGAAAATGTGGAAATGACACAAATGGAAGAAGAGACATGAGAATGTAAAAAAATTAAAAAACTTTATAAGAACTATTTGACTCCATCAGAATAAATAATGTAATAATGGGTTTACCAGAAGAAGAAGAGAGCAAGAAGGGCACAGAGAGTCTATTCAAATAATTAGTTGACAAGAACTTCCCAAACCTATGGGAAAAACTGAATCTTCTAATTCAGGAATCAATCAGAACACCTAATTACCTCACTTCCAATAGGCCTCTTCAAGGCACATTATATTAAAACTGTCAAAAATTAATGAAAAAAAAAAGAATCTCAAGGCAGCTAGGGAAAATGACTATAACTAACAAAAGAGAGTCCATCAGATTATCATCAGACTTCTCACTAGAATCTCCTCAAACCAGGAGGAAGTGGAAACAAACATTTAAACTATTGAACAAGAGAAATTAGCAGCCAAAATAATTTATTATGCAAAGTAATCCTTTAGATATGAATGAGGAATGAAGATTTTTCCAGATATACAGAATTTTCAAGCACCAGGCCTATATTACAGGAAATACTGAAAGAGGCTATTTAACCTGTAACACAAAGTCAAAATAAATAGGGGTAATTTGTGACAACAAAAATATAAAAGAAGAGAAAGAAAATAATCTGAATTGCCAAAGGGAAATGATAGTAAGAATCATGTTTAACAAAAAGGACTATTCTTTATATGAAACTTTATTTTACATAAACTTAATGGTAACCACTCAAAATAAAATTAGAACTGAGACACATAAAATTAAAAAAGGAGAAAAGAGGAAAAAATCATAGAATACCACCAAACTAAAAATACAGACAAAAACAAAAAAGCAAAGAAACAATAGAGTCACCAAGCTATCAGAGAACAAAAGATAAAATGGCTATAGAAAATCCTCATATATCAATTATCACCCTGAATGTAAATGGGTTGAACTCACCAATAAGAAGACACAGAGTAGCAGATTGGATCAAAAAATGAAACTTAAGGATATATCTCCTCCAAGAGACACACCTCAGCTATAAAGACAAATACAGACTCAAAGCAAAAAGGTGAAAAATGATACTCCAAACAAATGGCATCCAGAGAAGAACAGGTGTAGCCATACTTATATGTGATCAAACAGACTTCAGAATAAAAAAGGTAATAGAGATAAAGATGGACATTTCATAATGATAAAGAGGACAATACAACAAAAACTCATGATGCTTATACATATGTGTGCCCCCAATCATGAAGCACTAAAATTTACATAGCACCTACTAAGAGAACTAAAGAGAGAAACTGACAAAAACAAAATTATAGTAGGGAACCTAAACACCCCATTGACAGCCATAAAAAATAATCTAAACAGAAAATCAACAAGGAAATATTAGGTTTAAATGATACATTACAGCAATTGGACATAATTGATATTTACAGAGACTTCATCTACAATACAAGACTATACATTCTTTTTCAGTGAACATAGAACATTCTCAAAAATAGACCATATGCTGGACACAAAATTAGCTTCAGCAAATTTAAGAAGATTGATATCATACCAAGTGTATTCTCTTACCACAAAACTTTGAAATTGGAGATCAACTACAAAAGGAAAGCAGGGAAACCCACATGTATGTGAAGATTAAACATGTTATTAAAAAATTGATTGAGTCAAAGAAGGACTAAGATCAAAAATACATAGAAACAAATGAGAATGAAATACATTGTATTAAACTAATTGAATGAAGCAAAAGAAGTAATAAGAAATAAATTTATATCATTAAAAGACCATTTCAAGTAACAAGAAAAATCTCAAAGAACCTAACATTATATCTAACACATTCACTTCAGATTACTCAATATGTGTGTCTTTTACATTCTTTTGTTAAAGCCCTGACAACATATGTATGAGTTTTTAGATTTCCATTATTTCTGTCTTAAAATAGACGAATAAACTGCTATAAATTATTCAATTTCTCTTCAGGGATATCATAACAGATACTTCAGGATGAAATATAATTAAATGTATTTACAGCTTTCTATTTTATTTTGTAATTATTGACACAGGAACTGTGTCATGAGTCTGATGCTTGCGCTAAGGCATCAGATAACTTTGATTATCAGATTGATAAAAAATAATGTGCTATATGCCCTTTCATTATACATATCTATAGGTTTTGTTTAGCTATGAAAGCATAAACTGAGCAACAAAAATCATTCTTTCAACCCAGCATTCACCAGGTAAAAATTAAGATTTTTAGTATCTTCTTGGCCTCTGCAACTTTGGTTATGGGCTATATTCTGACTATTATATATTAAAGATTTTCTAAGATTTATGCAAATTTTATAAATAATAGTAAACTATATAGTTGCTGTAATTATAGTGAATGTATGTAATATTTTTGTGCAAAATTTTGGAGAAACAATATAATTTATAAGTAACAATATTCATGGGAAATTTATAAAAATATATTCATAAAACCTGGAATTGTAAGTAAACTTTATTTTATCATTAAATGAAATTTAAAAATGTATAACTTATCATATGTATGTTTGATAAAAATATACTTGTGACTAAAATGACAAATTTTTAACTTCATACAATCAAAGGTCAAAACCCAGTAATAATCACAAGTTAAGAAATACAAATTATTTTTAAACAGCAAAATAATCTACCACTTTCCTCAAAATTGTTTTTAAAAATATCAGTTCATTAAAAAGTTATAACAGGTTCTCTGGCACCCAGTGTAACTTAGCCAAATTACCCTAGTCTCAGTGCCAGACTTGGCTGCAAATGCCCCAAAGTGAATGTGCTAAAAAACTAGAATAAAAAAGAACAAATGAAACCAAAGTCCACAGAATAAATGAAATGATAAAAATTAGAGCAAAACTAAATGAAATAAAGAGCATAAAGGAAAGGAAAATTAATGCAAAAAACAGCTGGTCTTTCAAAAGAATAATAAAATTGACAAACCACTGGTGAGGCTTACTAAGGTAAAAGGAGAAAAAAACAAATAACGATTATAAAAAGGAAAGGGAAGCATTAACAACTGAAACCACAGAAATAAAAATACTATGAAGAACTTTATGCCACCAAATTAACTAATCTAGAAATAGACAAGCTTTTAGAATCATATAGCCTACCTAGGTTGAACCTCCAAATAACTGAATAATCTAAATAGATCAATAAACAGTGAAAAAATTAAAATGATCATTCAAAACTTTCCCAAAAGCAAAAGTCTAGGACAAGATGACTTCACAACAGAATTCTACAAAACATTCAAAGAAGAATTAATAGTTGTCCTCCTCAAACTCTTTTAAGAATAGAAGATGTAATACTTCCCCAAATCATTTTACAAGGCCCTTCCCCAAATCATTTTATAAGGCCAACTTTACCTGATACCAAAGACTAGTATGGCTAACTCTCTCTCTTGCTCTCGCTCCTTCTTTCTTTCTCTCTCTCTCTCTCTCTATTACATATATACACACATATAATGCAGATGCAATAATCCTAAACAAGACGCTAGCAAGTAGCATACAACAATGCATTAAAAATATTATAGATCACAATCAAGTGAAATTTATTCATGGGGCACTAAAGTGATTAAACATATCAATCAATGTGATACAGAACATAAACAAAATAAAAGATAAAATAATGATTATGTCAATTCATGCAAAATAAGCATTTGACAACATACAACATTCATTTATGATTAAAACACTTAATAAAATAGGTATAAAAAGAAAGAACTTTCACATAATAATAACCATATATGACAAGCCCTCAGCTATTGTGATACTGAACAGTGAAAAGCTTAAACCTGTTATCCTAAAATTAGGAACAAGACAAGAATGTCTCCTGTCACCAGTGTTATTCAACATAGTACTAGAAGTTCTAGCAACAGCAATCAGGCAAGAAAAAGAAATAATAGTCACTCAAACTAGGAATAAAGTAGTTAAATTTTCACTTTTTGCAGATGACATGAATATTTATATATAAAATTTCAAAAATTTCACCAAAAACTATTAAATCAATAAACAAATACAGTTAAGCTGCAAGATACAAAATCAATGTACTAAAGTTCATTGCATTCTAATATATTAATATGAACAATGAAAATTCAAAAGTAAAAATGAAAAAAAAATACACGTTTATAATACCAGCAATAAAAATATACAATACCTAGGAATAAACTTAACAAAGAATGTGAAGGAATTATACACTGAAAACTACAAGGCACTATTAAAAGGTATTGAAGAAGACACAAAGAAATGAAAAGATATTCTATGTTAATGAATTGGAAGGATCAACAGAATTAAAATGTCTATGTTGCCCAAAACAATATACAGATTTAATGCAATTCCCACCAAAATCTTAGACATTCTTTCAAAAAATAGATTTTAAAAATTATAAGATTTGTATGAAATCACCAAAGACCCTGGATCACCAAAGCAATTCTATGAAAGAAGAACAAGGCTGAAAGTATCACACTTTCCAACTTCATTATACTATGAAGTGTCAATAATAAAAACAGCATGGTATTGGCAGGAAAACAAACACAGAGACCAATGAAATACAATTGAAAACCTAGAACTAAACCCACATAGCATACAGATAGATAATTTTTGACAAAGGAGAAAATAACATACAATGAAGAAAAGAAAGCCTGTTCAAAGAATGGTGTTGGGAAAATTGGAAAGCCACATGCAAAAAAATAAATCTGGACTGTGATCTGTCATCATATAACAAAATTAACTCAAAATGGATCAAATACCTTAACATAAGACCTAGAACAATAAATTGCATTGAAGAAAATATCAATACTAAACTTACAGACAGTGGTCTCAGGAATTTTACCTCAAAGATAAAGAAAGTAAATGCAAAAATAAAGGAATGAGACTATGTCAAACTAAAAAGTTTCTGCACCAAAGGAACCATCAACAAAATAAAGAGGCAAATAACATAATTAGAGAATATATTGGCAAACAATGTTTCAAATAAGGTGCTAATATCAAAAACATTTAAAAATCTTATATACCTCAACAACAAAATAACAAACAATCCAATTAAAAATGGTCAGAGGACCTGAGCAGACATTTCTGCCAGAGAAACATAGGAATGGCCAACAAATATATGAAAAACTACTCAACTTCACTAGCTATTTAAAAATGCAAATCAAAACAACAGTGGGATATCACTTCACATTTCTTAGAATGGCAACAAGATAAGTGACAAGTGTTGGATAGGCTGTGGAGAAAAACAAACTCTCATATACTGCTGATGGGAATATAAATTGGTACAGACTTCATGTAAAACAGTATGGATGTTGCTCAAAAAATTAAGAATAGAGTTACCACGTGACCCAGCAATTCCTCTTTTGTATATCTACCAAAAAAGTCTAAAAACTTCTGTCTGCAAAGATGTGTGTATCCTGATGTTCATTGATGTTCATATGAGTTCACCCATATGTGGGATATAAAACTGAAAATAACAAAGAAGCAAAAACTCATTGATACGGACAATAGTTTAGTGAAAATGAGAGGGTAAGAGGGAAGGGTTTGTGGAGGACAGAAGACAAGCCAAATATATGGTGATGGACCAGATGGTCTCACCAACAAATTTTACCAAGCATTTAAAAAGAATTAATGCCTATTTTCTGTAGACTCTTCCAACTTTGAAGATGAGGCAATACTTCCTAACTCATTCTATGAAGCCAACATTACCTTAATACCAAAGCATGTTAAAGACAATACCAAAAAAGAAAACTACAGATCAATATCTCTGATGAACACATATGCAAAAATACTAAATAAAATATTAGCAAATAGAATACAACAATGCATCAAAAAAATTAGACACCACAATCAAGTGAGATTCATCCTCTGAGCACAAGGATGGTTGAATACATGAAAATCAATCAATGTAATACACCACATAAACAAAATAAAAGATAAAAACTTTATGATCAAAACAAATGATGCAGAAAGAGCATTTGACAAGATCCAACATCTATTTTTGATCAAAACACTGAATAAAATGTGTATAGAAGAAATGTACCTCAACATACTAAAGGCCATATATGACAAACCCTCAGCTAATATCATACTGAATGAGAAAAAACTGAAGTGCATTCCCCTAAAATCAGGAACAAGACAGGGATGCCCCTTGTCACCACGGATATTCAATATAGCACTGGAAGTTCTAGCCAGAGCAATGAGGCAACAGAAAGGAATAAATGGTATCCAAATTAAGAGAGAAGAAGTCAAGCTGTCACTATTTGAAGATGACTTGATCCTTTATATAGAAAATTCCAAAGACTCCACCAGGAAACTATTAGAAACATAAATGAATACAGTAAATTTGCAGGATACAAAATCAATGTAAAATAATTAATAGCATTTTTACATATAAACAATTAACTTTAAGAAAGCATAATGAGAGAGTTAATACCTTTTACTATCATGACAAAAAGAATGATATACCTGGGAATTAATTTAACAAAGAACATGACTGACTTATACACTGAAAACTAGAAGATCCTACTAAAAGAAATTGAAAAGGACACAAAGAAATGGAAAGATTTCTGTGTTAATGAATAGAAAGACTTAACATTGTTAAAATAGCCATATTACCTGAAGCAATTTACAGATTTAATGCAATTCCCATCAAAATCCCACAAACATACTTTGATGAAATAGATTTGCAACATTATCAGATTTGTATGGAAACACAAAAGACCTCAAATCACCAAAGCAAATACTACATGAAGAGAAGAGGGCTAGTGGTATCACACTCCCCAATTTCACTTTATACTACAAAGCATTAATAATCAAAACGTCTTGGTATTGGCAGAAAAACAAACACACAGACCATTAGTACAAAACTGAAAACTGAGAAATAAATTCACAAATATATGAAAAAAATAATTTTTGATATAAGAGCAAAACATATGCAATGGGGAGAAGATAGCCACTTCAGTAAATGGTGCTGGGGAAAACTAGAAAAAACAGAGGCAAAACAATGAATCTGAGTTGTGAAGTGACATCACATACTAAAATTAATCCAAATGGATTAAAGACCTCCACATAAGACCTAAAACAGTAAACTGCATAGAATAAAACATCGGTACTAAACTTCTTAGGGCTCAAGGAAGACTTTATAAACAACCTCAAAGGCAAGGGAAGTTAAAGCAAAAATAAATGAATAAGACTATACCAAACTGAAAAGCTCCTGTACAGCAAAAGAAACCATCATCAAAGCAAAAAGACAACCAACTAATGAAAGGTAATATTTACAAACAACCCATTTGATAAGGGTCTACTATCTAAAATATACAAAGTACTAGTATGATTTAACAACAAAAAAAGAAAACCAAACCCAATTAAAAAGTGGGCAGAAAACCTAAACAGACACTTCTCCCAGGAAGAAATACAAATGGCCAGCAGACACGTGAAAAAATCCTCAACCTCATTAGCTATCAGGGAAATGCAAATCAAAACCATAATGAGATACCACCTCACACCTGTTAGAATGGCTATTATCAACAAGATAAGGAATAACAAGTGCTGGAGAGGCTGTGGAGAAAAAGAAACCCTTGCACACTGCTGCTGCGAATGCAAATTGGCACAACAGCTATGAAAGACAGTGTGGAGTTTCCTCAGAAAATTGGGAGTGGAGTTACCATATGACCCAGCAATCCCCCTTTTCATTATCTACCCCCAAAATTTGAAAACCTTAGTCCGTGAAGACTTATGAACCCCAACATTCATTGCAGCACTGTTGATAGTGGCTGAAACATTGAAACAACCAAAGTGTCCTTCAAAAGATGACACAATAAAGAAGCCATAAGTTATAAGCCATAAGCTATAAGAAAAGATGAAATACTGCTCATTGCCATTTGTGACAAAATGGATGGGCCTTGAGATTATCATGCTAAGTGAAATAAACCAGACAGAAAAAACTAAGTACCATATGACTTTACTAATATGTGGAATATAAAGCTGAAAGCAACTAAGAAAAACAAACAAACAAACAAACACTCATGGAAACTGTCACTAGTTTAGAGGTACCCTAGGTGCAAGAGGGTAGGTGGTGGGAGAAGAGGGAGAGGGAGTCTAATATATGGTGATGGAAAGAGAACTCACACTGGGTGGTGAACATATAATGCAACAAATAAATGATGCACTGTAAAATTGTACACCTGAAACCTATGTAATTTTTGCTAACTGATGTCACCCCAATAAGTGTAATGATAAAAAAATATGAAAAAAGTAGCTGTTTTAAAAACAAGGGGGACAATTTATAGAAATGGGTTTAAAAGGGGTACAAAAGTAAAAATGATGTTGGGAACCACAGTATTAACTTTTTACAAATTTATATTTTTTTAATTTTTAAAAAATAATGCTAAGTGTCTTCATTAAGATATCTAGGAAGCACTGAAATCCCAAACAAATATAAAATCTTTTTATTGTTACATCTGTAGATCTTCTGTTAGTTTCCTCTGATACATAATGCTATTTGGTCATTATAGGTCACTTTCGGTAGACAAAGCCATGGTGTAAATAGTATCAGATCAAAGAGTTTAATTTCAAGTCACCTCTGATTTACTTTGTAGGAATGGAAGTAGGTTACTCAATAATCCTAGTTAGATAAAAGAAACTATAATTGCTGGTGGTCACTTGATTAAAAATTGATGGTAGATTATCTTAATGTACACAGTAATTTCAGAATAAAACAAAAATGTTAAAATAACAAACAGAAAACATTGTTTAAACAGCTAAGCTACTAAATACAAACATATCCATTATTAGGCTCTAAGCTTCTGAAAAATAAGTTGTCTTTTTCTTCAACTTGGATAGTTCAGTTTGAGGTAATGAGATGCTTTAGAAAATTATTTATTCATTCAGCAAATATTGGTTGAGCACTCTTTTAGACGCTATAAGGCAGAGAGAAAATATGTAGTATAATGGCAGTGCTATAAAAAGGAAAGGAAGTAGTGTCAAGAGAAAAAATAAAATAGGAAAAGGGAATTGAAAATCATGAAGGATGATGGCTTTGGTAGGGTGATCAGAGAATGCTCATCTGAGAAGATGTTACGTTAGCAAAGACACGATGTTGTAAGCAAGACAGACATGTAAATATTTCTATTTGGAACATTTCAGGTGGAGCAGACAGAAGCAAATACAAAGGCTTTGATGAGGTAGGTTTCATGGAGCATATAGCATATCCTGCAAGATGACATGCATGGCCAAAGAACAATAAGCAAGAGAAGAATGGTGGGACCAGGAGAACTTTAACCTATGTGGTGTCATAGTCCTATTTTTTAAGGGATACCCCTGGTTGACATTAACTTTGTGCCAAGATAAAGGGCTGTCTTCTCCAAAGAAATGCAGCTATTGGTGGACTTAGTGAAGAAAGCATTTACCCAGTTGCCCTCAGCTGGCCATGTTTTGCAGACACAAACTGTACAATCATATTCAGAGACCCTGGATAGAATACCAAGGGAAAAATAGGCAGGAAAGTAGGTCAATACAACATAACACAAGATGATTCTCATCTGTGTTCATAGTCCAAAGCTGTAGTGAGAAGAATACCATAAAACTATACAAATGAAGATTTGTATCATTTATAAGATTATTCTCTGCTCAAACATTTCTCCTACTTAACAATATTCAATACAATTATTCAGTTCTTTATTTTTGCCTAAGAGTCTTTCATTGAGTATTAATCTATAATATAAATAAAATACAAAGCATTTTTAAAGATATTGAATTTCTAGTAATAGACACAAAATTTTATGAAATGAATGAAACTCACTTAAGATTGCTTAAATCACAAGAACAATCATTAACAAATTAGAAAATGTTCAAGTCTAATCATTTAACATTTGAAGATGAGAGGTTAACAAAGATGGTAACACCATTTGTAATTTAAAAGGAAATAATCAGAGAAGTAATGGATTTAGAGAGGCATTGGGCAACCTGATGAAGAATTTTACAAAGTGACACTCTCAATTATGATCTGCAAAAGTTATACAAGAAATGATAATGAGCTACAGTGAGGTCAGGAAAATCACATCAAGAGGGAAAAATTCTCAAATAATTCTTAGTTCATTTTGATATTTCAAACAAATTTGTTATTCTAATATAAATTAAATATAAGAAAAAGATTATTTTTTTCTCAAGATACATTTTCAATCAAATATGTTAATACCATTTACTATTCAAGTTTGGTCTCTTTCTAAATTGAGTTGACTTTAAATGACCTTTCTTAAGTACCAATAATTTTCTGATGAGTGAGCCTCTTATTTTCTCAGTTTTTTACATCATCTCTAATTCTACAGTCCCCACAATGTATCAATTTCAGTTCCCAGCCTGATCTTCTTCCAGAAAGATAGGCTATTTCCCAAGCTTTCAAGAAGTTACAAATGGCAAATACAGAAATATCTACAGTAAAAAGAGAATTTATTATGGGCTGTAAGAGAAGCATTAAGAGATGTTTAAAAATCATCTTTCTTTGAAGACATCAGTCAGTACTTCATATAAGAGGCTGCATCCTAGAAGAATGAGTAAAATTTCCATAGGAACAAAGAATTGAAAATATAGTAAAATATTCAAGAAATAATGTATAGTCAAATTTAGTTTCGTGTAACATACCTATGGAAAAATCTGGATTTAAGGCTAAGAATAATGCTGAAGCTAGGGTTTGGACATTAGACAATGAGGAACAAGTGAAGTAGAAATTAGTGTTGTAATTAGTATTATCCTTTTTTTTTCAAAGACTTTAATACTATTCACTTAAGTATTATGAATTCAAATTTTCCAAACCTCAACGATAAAGTGGATTAATTTTCTTTATAGCCAAAGGGAACTGTATATATTTTAATCAATTCTCAATTATAAGCACAAGATGGGAGCACTGGCAAGGATAGCTCAAATTTATGTAAAATTCACACTATCAGATTGGGACAATGACCAGATTTCCTGAAGTAAGAAAAATTTGCAATGAGGAGTAGGTTCATAAGGCTTTTCTTCTGTACAGCAAGCAAATTGAGATGTCTATCTCTGTGAGGAGTTAATTCTGGCATGTAAATCTTTCTGTTCAATCAGCTCAAGGTTTTGATTTTATGTACCTTAACAACTGTTTCAAGAGAAACAGGGTGACTCTATATAAAGCTGGTACAAAACACTGTACACATTTTCAATAGAAAAAGATCACAGGAAACTGATGATCCATGTATAAATATTCAATAATGCAAAACATTGAAATAATACTATGTAGTATCAGCAAACATTCACATTTCAAGACTGAATATGATTGAAGATAATGAATAAATAAAATTATTCTTAAATTATTCAAGCATTAGCACTTACTCTGTATTTTATTACTAATAATCTATTAATTCATCAAACATGCACTGGAGTACCATCTATGCAAAATGTATTGTTATAAACTGTGAGGAGCAATGATCACAATTATTTCAAAATCAACTTATAATTTAATATAGTCTTATAATTTTAAAATGGGAGTTTTAAATTTGGGTAGCTGTACAATCTAAATTTCTCTAGTATTGTCATGTATGTTGAGGCTCTGGTCTCAAATAATTTCTATTGTTAAGCTATGCAATCTTGGGCAAGTTGCATGTCTCTCTGAGGATCATTTTCTCATCTGTAAAATAAAATAATAAGAGCACATATTCCATAAAATTGCTGAGAAGACTAAGCAAATTTAGGCTTATGAAATATTTAGAGAGTCTAGCATTTAGCAATAACTCAATATATGTTAGTTGTGACTATTATTTATAATTATGATCATTAGAATAAAAAAGTCATGTCATTATTAAAAGTATTAGAAGCTCATAATGAAGTTTTAATTATTTAAATTATTCTGAAAAACACAAGAATTCAATCTGTAAGTGTTTCTATCATAGCAAGAAGGAAAAATACAACTAAGTTAAAAATTACAATATAATGTAAAGTATTTATAGCTTTAAGGTACAGAAAAGAAAAATGTTATTAAACTGAAGGGAACCAGAGAGACTTGAATGCTTAATTATGTCCTTTTGATGTGGGCCAAACAGAGTAGCCATCCCCCTACTTCACTATAAACTCCTATTCTAGTTCTTTGGCTCTCAGTCTCACTTTTTTTAGGCCATAGCTTTAATACCATCTCAATCAGTCTTCCTTTAACTCTAGTTTAAACACCCGATTGCTCCTAACTTGAATCCTAGAATGTCTCCACCTTGCCCCTTGCTTAAAACTTAAAACAATAGGCTTTTACCCCATATCTCCCAGATGTCCTTTGCCCCGGTTTGAGCTAATCATTCAGAGAAGAACTTGTAACTTGTGTTTGCTCATTGTATTTCTAAAATGTCTGTCTCCAGCCCTGGTTAGCCATCCTAAAACTTGTGATGTGTCATAATAAAACTGGACTTAGCTGGGCATGCTAGATTTTTAGCTAATCACCCTTGCAACTGTGAATCTGTTTGTTAATTGTATCATCCCCAGGCCATTCCTGGATAGGCAGTTGCAACTGGGTGGCTGGTGGAGGCCAAAACCAGCAGGATGCAGACTCCAAAGGGCTAAACAAATCTTCTGTAGTCACCCTGCAGTGATAGCTTTGAAGTCTACATCTTGGGCCAAAGCTTTTGAATTCACTAACTGGGTCTGGTTCTCCTTATCTAGGGGACTTTGCAATGCAGAAGTCACCTGGCAAGGTTTCCAGCCCATCTCGACCAGACCAAAGGAGTCGACTTGGTGGATCCCAAGACCCCTTCCCCCTTTTTAGATCAGATAGGGTGAGAGCTCCATGGATCCCCAATAGGTAGGGACAACGACCATCCTCAGCAGGAAGCAGATACAGAAGAGGAGACCTTCAGCCCCTCAGCTTCCCATAGAGATTCAGGGGGATCACGTCTCTCAAAGAAATGTGAGGAAGGCAGGTAGAATAGGGGGGATCTCGGGACCCCTCCCATGAGACTTGCCCTGCTGGAATGGTCGCCACTGCCCTGATACCACCCACTCACTAGTAATCCCTGCCCCAAGATAAGACATCACAGGAGGTAATTGAATTTGGAAAGGAGACAGGAGCAATAAACGAAAGGTGATGTCACAGGCCTATCAATCAGACTTGTCAATCAAGAGACCCCCACGCCCAGAGGTGTCTCCCCTGAAGACAGAATAAAAGCCCCAAAGCCTCGTTCATCAGGGCTCCTGAGCCATTTTCCTGCTCGAGCCCGCTCCTACTTCTTTGGAGTGTACTTTCCCCTCAATAAACTATCTCTTTGTTTCACCACTTTACTTTTGCGTGTGTCTCGTTCAATTCTTTGCTCGAGATACCAAGAACCTGGACGTCGTGTCGATGAGGACACCCCATTTTCTGGTAACACTCTCTGATTAGTGTTGCATGAAGTCACTGTCCCTGATTATTCCTGAGGACAAGTTCACCCAATAAGAATGGACCAAATGAATAATGAAGAGATCCACTGACAGACACCTTGAGAAATAAGATTATTCAGATGTTCAGGCCAGACAATTAAGACACAGAATTTATTTTATAAACTAAAGTTGTGCTGGCAATAAAATTTCACATTTCGCACCTGTATTTTTATTTTATTTTATTTTTCTTTGGTGGTGGCTGTCAGCTATTACAGGTGCTCTTTTTTCCTATGTATTTGCTATCCACTGGGCACATGCTTTCATTCTTCTCAGTGAACTGCACTGAAACATGTCTTTCTGAAATGCTTTATGACTGCCTTTAAAGGGATTTAGGCCTTTGAAACAACTTTAAGCTAAAGAGGTGATATAAGAAAAAGGTTAGTTCTCATTGTTCCATCCCTACATGGTGACCATTCTAAGCCTCCTGTTAAGCATATATTATCATCTCATTTTTAACAAAGACAATGCCTTATATTTGCCTCTTCCTTCTTTTAGGCTGCTAGTTCAGGAATGTTCTAATACACCAGAGAACGTTAAAGCTATTTCTCAATTGTGGCGATAGCCTTAAGATTTTTTTTTCTTTTTTATTTCTTATTTGCATTTAAAAAGTTTTAAATGAAAAACATAAGGATGGCACTGTAGTCAGAAGTAAAAGGAGTTGTTTCTAGGCAACTTCCTCTATTTAACTGTCTCTTCCAACCCCAAGCTATTTCAGACCATCAGATAAGATAGCATACCTATCTTTCTCCTGAAACCATATTCACTTTTGACTTTTTCTTGACATTTTTAACATGCAAGTTGGGGAAAAGTCAAGTATACTTTTGCAACACCTATCGGGCTATTATACTCTGTATATTTCAAGAATCATCACATTGTTAAGATGGAAGGTTAGATAACACTTCTAAATATAGATGACAAATACAAATCTGTTTTACTGGTTAGGAGCAAATTATTTGGGTAGATGAAACATAGATATCAACTAATCCCAAGCTCAAATTTTTGTCCAAATAAACTTGAACAAGCTAGTCAACTTCCATTACTCTATTTATCTATCTATAAAGTGGAGATATGAGTATCTCACAGGATTGTTAAGAGAATAAATATGGTAATTTATTTTAAAATGTGTTAGCTTTTGTGATACCTTAGATTTAGTAAGCATTCACTACTTAGTGGTTATTCTACAGCTCTCTTCAAATTTTTTTATAATGTTCAATTTTTTTTAATGTCTAAAATAGACTTAGAAGTTAGTTAGAACTAGGCTCAAAGAATATTATATGTAAGATATTTGCAATAGGTTTTGTCTTCCTAAATCTCAGCTTGTTAATCTATTTTCTCAAAGGTGTTTTGATGATTAAATAAAATTATTACATAAAGCACATACATACAGCCTAGAATTTAATAGTTACTCTAGAAGTGGTAGTTTCTTTCCCCATTTCCATTAATCTATATCCCAGTAAATATATAAATGTGTTCAACATATAATTATTATAAACCTCAATAATACTGTTGACTAGTGAAAATCTATTCCCATCTCTATTTTCCATTCCCTGTCCACACTAGAAAACTAGCTGAAAACATAATGGCACTGGTTATGGTAAATAAAATACCAGTGCAAAAACCACAATGAGATACCACCTCACT
>PVJL010006518.1:51068-91140 GCA_004026885.1 Lyroderma lyra
GTGGAGAAAAAGGAACTCTGGTACACTGCTGGTGGGAGTGCAAACTGGTACAACCACTGTGGAAGGCAGTGTGGAGGTTCCTCAGAAAATTGGGAATGGAGCTACCATT
Source organism: Lyroderma lyra (assembly GCA_004026885.1). Taxonomy (NCBI): domain Eukaryota; kingdom Metazoa; phylum Chordata; class Mammalia; order Chiroptera; family Megadermatidae; genus Lyroderma; species Lyroderma lyra. The sequence goes on from PVJL010006518.1 coordinate 51,178, forward strand.
TGACCCAGCAATCCCTCTTCTGGGGATCTACCCAAAGAACTTGAAAACCTTTGTCCGCAAAGACTTATGTACCCCAATGTTCATTGCAGCGCTGTTCACAGTGGTCAAAACATGGAATCAACCAAAGTGCCCTGCAACAGATGACTGGATAAAGAAGCTGTGGTACATATACACAATGGAACATTACTCAGCTATAATCAAATATGAAATATTGCCATTTGCAACACAATAGATGGACCTGGAGATCATCATGCTTAGTGAAATAAGCCAGACAGAAAAAACAAAGAACTGTATGACTTCACTCATATGCATAATATAAAACTGAAAGCAAAGAAAAAAGAAATGAACAAATAACCCATGGACACAATCAATAGTTTAATGTTTATTTGGGGATGAGTGGGTCAGGGAGGGAAGAAAGGGGAGGGGGTGGGAGAGGAGGGGGCAAGCTACATACAAGGTGATGGAAAGAGAAATCACATTAGGTGGTGAACTTATTATACATCAAGTTGACAATGCACTTTAGAATTGTTTGCCTGAAACCTATGTAATCCTTGCTAACAGATGTCACCCCAATAAGTCTAACAATAAAAATGAATTAAAAAAAGAAAATAAATGCTAAAAAATAATAAAATAAATAAAATAAAATAAAACACTAGCACAGTGTGCTAAGGTTTTCTTAGTAGGCTTTTGCTTCTTTTTAATAAAAGAAGGAGCTCTCCCCACCCTACTATAGTCTCCTTTTCTGTAGTTCTTCTGTTTTCAGTTTCACTTGTTTCCTAATCCATAGTCTTAATTGTTTTTGGGGTTTTTTTTTTTGGTTTTTTTTTTTTGTTTTGTTTTGCTTTTTGGTACGTGGGTAGCTTCCTGACCGGGAATTGAAACGGGCCACAGCAGTGACAGTGCCAGCGCCAAAGCCTTAAAAGCCACTACACCATCAGGAAACTCCTTAATTGTTTTTGTTGTTTTTTTTTTGATCAACTTTCCTTGGCTCCCAACCTTGAGCAATAGACTGTCCCTAGCCTGAATCATAAAAATGCCCCTACAGCCTGTCATAGATAATTATACCAAAACTTATAATTCATTTATTTTCCAACATGTAACCATCCATTGACAGGGTCTTTGGGGCCTGCTTCTTAGACCAATGCTTTTAAAACTTAAATGAATTAATTTCTCCTCAATCTAGGGGCAATTTGGATACAGCCATCCTGGCCAAAGGAGTCAACACAGTCTCCCAGGTGAATCTTGGAGAACCTTTCTTTTTTAGATCAGTTGTAGTGAGAGCTCTGTGGATGCCCAATAGGCAGGGACAACGACCACCTTCAGCAGGAAGCAGAGACAGAAGATGAGACCTTCAGTCTTTCAAACTTCCCATAGAAATTTATGGGGATCACATCTCTCAAGAGAAAAGTGAGGAAGGCAGACAATAATAGGAGAGATCTTGAGACCCCCTGCCCCAGGATTTGCCTTGCTGCTGTAGTTAACACCCTGATACCACCATTTCATTAGTAATCCCCACCCCAGGCTATACAACCACAGCAGGAAGTTCCAGGCAAAAAGTTAACTAATACAAAGAAGTTATAGGGCACAAAAAGACCCACCAGTTTAAGTCTGTTCCTAATGGCTGCACAGTAAGAGTTACAATGATGTTCATTTCACCTAAGCCTTATTATACTATAATTATAATATCATACATTTGACTGGAAGTTCATTAATATCATTATCACAGACTGAATTCTGGGAAAGAACATGCATAATAAGAAAAGGTGATGTAATGGACCCCTGTCAATCAAAATTGTCAATCAAAAGGCCCACACCCTTACAACTAAAAAGAATAGAACTATCAAAGCCTTGTTAATCAGGGCTCTTGGGCAATTTGCCTGCTTGAGCTTGATCCTACCTCTTAGGAGTTTACTCCTCCTTTCTACTCAAGGTCTTTGAGCTACTCTCATGCTCAGGCCTGCTCCTACTTGCTTGGAGTGTACTCTTTACTTCTAATAAACCACTTTATTTTCATGTCTTGCTCAATTGTTTGTTTGAGACACAAAGGACCTGGACGTCACATGAAGAAGAGCCCATTTTCCAGAAACAGAAACAAGAGCCTGGCTTCATTCATTTCTTAACTGACATCATGACTGCTAAACCTACAGCAACCATCTTGAGACTGGGGCAGACGGGGGTGGAGGGAAAGCCAATAATTTTGAGACTGCAAATCTAACATGATTAAATACATAAACCAATGCCAGCAACTGTTTATGAGGAGGGATGCAAAAAAAACCAAACAAACAGAATTTATATATAAAAAACAGTGCATTTATTCTTACATGTTTAAACTCCAGTCACCTTCAAAGTACTCTTTTCTTGGTGCAATGCACCTATCAAAACAGTTTTTAAATTCTTCAAATTTGTTGCCTTTTAATGCTTCTGCTGTTTTTTGTTTCACCTCTTCCACAACAAAAAAATGCTTCTCTTTGAGGACTTCTTCCATATGGGGAAACAGACAAACAAAAAAAGTCACTCAGAGTAACATCTGGTGAATAGGGAGGGTGGGGCACAGGAGTCAAGCTGTTTTTATCAAAAACTGCTGAACACTCAGCACAGTGTAGGCAGGTGTGTTATCATAGTGGAGAAACTAGTAGCCTGTTTGCCACACACAAAAATAAATTTTACTGAAGCTGAATACAGCTTCTCACAAATACACCAGCTCGTACACTGGTGCAGATGAGTCTTTAGAACATACATAGCAAAGGAAGCCTGTACTACAAGGTACTCACTCTCTAGGAGATAATTCCATTTTTGAGGGAGTCTCCCTTGTATTTAGTATTTCTTGTTACCCAAAACAGTAATTATTTAGTTTGGAGAGGTGAATGGTAGTTGGGTTTTCTACTACTTTTAAAATGATGCATTCTAATAAAGATAGTAAATTTTCTCTCCACAAATTAACCCCAAGGAGCCAAAAGGAAATATATAATCTTCACCCCTCTTACCAACTTTAGTTTAATTTTTTTATTTCACTCCATGTTTTCTGAAGATCCTTTCATATTCTTTATTCTAATAATTCTGAGAATTAGAAAATAAAGTGGTACATGTAGATAACTGTTTTAGTCCTCTTTCCTAATTCTCACACATAAATTCTCTTATTAAACTTTAGAAAGAGAGAAAGCTAGGTACATATAACATGGATGATATTAAATTTGAAGTAACTCTTTGAGGTGGGTTTTATTAGTATCATTCCCATTTTACAAATGATGAAACTAAGGAACTGAGAGGCCTGAATATTTTTAATTTGTAAGAGGTGAACACAAGCAATATGGGTTCTACATTATACTATTAAGGCCTCATGTTCGTTATCAGTAAAATTAGGTGGTTTGACTAGATGGCCTATAAATTTTCTTTCATGTCTAATTTTACACTTCTTTTAAAATATTAACTGCCAGTTTCTTCTAGGTCTGCTGTCCCCATTAGTATAATTAGAGAGATGCACCATCAAAGAAAAGACAGTTCAGCATATTCTATGAATTTAAACATTGCCTGGTTTCAATCTTGTCTAAGCCATAGGGATGAGTCTAAAGGACCTGAGAAGGGATACTTAGGATGGAACATTGTGGACATAACTCATTCAAAGAGTCATCATGAATTAAACCTGACTCATTAGTACATTAAAACAGCTTAGCCAATTTCACTACATGTATGACCATGGGAAATTTACTTATCCTAAGACTAGTTTCCTCATATGTGAAATTCTATATGATACCACATAGATCATAATTTGATATGAGAATTCAATGAGCTTGTACACATAAAGTACTTAAAACACAAGGCCTAGTATTTTAAGCTCAACAAATATTGGTCATCATTTTTGTTGTTATTGCTATTATGTTAACCTCCAACAACTTGATTTCAAGCAAGGTGGTGAGAATTTTCTTCTAAATTAAAATCTATTATTATGAGAAAATTTATTGGCATATTTGATAAATTACAGTTATCTTTATTCATAATATCATAGTACAAAGTGGTTTTCTTAACATGCATGTTCTTTTCCCTTGGGAATTCTGAAACATAAACTTGAAATTTACTTTTATTTTACTAGGCCTATAACATCAACAACAACAAAATATCCACCAATGACACAAACAAAGCAACTTTTTTTAATGTCCAGTACCAGTCAGTAACTACATATTTGATAGAATTATAAAAATAGGACAGTTTCATATCAAAGATTACATTAAAAAACTGAAGATTCCATCCAATTATTAAACCCTAATAACATACATCCCAAGGCACTTGAGGAATTGACTGAAGTAATTACTAAGCCACTAAGTATTATTTATGAGTTCTTGGAGGACACAGCACCCCTGATAGAAATAACTCATCACCTTTCTTTCAGAAAGACAAAGGACAATTCTAAAATTAATAAACCAATCACCTTGACTAGTTGACCAGTAGATTTCTAATCCTGCTCTTCATAAAAAAATTTTCTTAACATTTTCCACATGCTTATCTACATTCCTCTTTTCATCTCTATCAATCATATGAATTAGTATGCATATGCTCGGAATTATATATATAAAGAGGGTCCCCAAAAATGTATACACATTTTAAGAAGGGGAAAAGCTATATTTAAATTGTGATTCTCAATATATACCAATAACAAAAGATAAATACAAGTCATGTTTGACTTCTGCAATTATAAGAGGTGCTCAAAGTGGTTACCATCAATACTTATGTAATACATAAATAAGATTTCTTAAAATGTGTATACATTTTTGGCACCCCTGTGTGTGTGTGTGTGTGTGTGTGTGTGTGTGTGTGTGTGTGCACATGTAAATACTGGTGGTGCCAAAAAAAAAGCATGTACATTTTAGAGATGTTATCTATGTGTTACTTTTTGAAGTTTAATTGAATTATGGTAGCAATGTTTAGCATGATGTTTGCTCAAAAGTTGGTGTTAATCAAATGAATGCTAGCATCACCATGTGACAAGCAGGACAGTCAAAGGAAATCACTTAAGCATGATTGTTGTTTGAGAATTCAAAATCATTTTGAGGTGGTATTTGAAATTTGGGAACATTGTGGTAGTACAATGACAATGGAAACATGATTATGCGACAGAACCTCCAACATACCTAACAACTGCATGCATTTGTGATAAGTTTGAGATGCATGGTACTGTGTGTTATGTGCACAAGTGGACACTTCAGTCAACATTGCTCAAGCAGTAGTTTACCATAATTAGAAGTATCTGAATACTGATGGTAACCACTTTGATAAACTCTTGTAGCTGCAGAAGTCAAGCATGACTTGTATTCATCTTTTGTTATTGGTATATATTGAGTATTATAATTTTAATATGTTTTTTTAAATGTGTATATATTTTTGGCACCTTCTGTATATACAATATAAATTTTATAAACTGAATTTTGTTTTTAATAAATGCTTAAGGGCTAAAAAAACAACAAACAAAATTTGGAATTACTACAACTAAGAAGACACAGCAATGAAATAACCAAATTGTTTAAAATCAATAAACAATAAATATTTTTTGATTTCCAAGGCTTTTTATCTATAACCTTATGTCAAATAAGAGTGAGCACTACCAGAATGTTGAGATATTGGAAGTGAGGTTCTGTTCTCTGTTTTTAATTCTGCCATTCAGTGTGTTAATGTTTAGCTATTACTGAAACCTACAGAACCCAAAGTTGAGATTTATCTAGTTAACAGTGAGCTAATGAGCATCCCCATCATGACCTTCAGCTTGCAGTGTACAGCCAACACAGAGCTTTTTGAGACCATAAGCAGCCCCTCAAAAAGGCATTTCTTTTAATGCTTTGTTGAGACAGTATCCCTGGCTTTCATTACAGGTACGAACAGAGGCGCATTTGGGCAGTTTGCAACATTAATGAATTCAATATTGCTATCACCCTGGGCTTTTTAACTCCTTCCCCTGCAGTATGCCAGAAAAACTCCATCATTAAAGTGTCTGATGACAGGCCACCAGTGACTCTAGCCTATAATTATCCAACCTAATTGATCAAAATCACTCCCCGGTGCTTAAACCAACATATTAAATTCTGTAACTTTTGTGGGTGTATGTATATCAATAATATTTGTCCAATCAAATAACACCCATAGAATCCACACTTACACATGCTCTTGATTCCTTCTAATATGAACTTATGTAATTCTACAAACTTTTGGCTATATAAACTATACCAGGAGTGTCTAATTTTTTACTTTTCTGGACCACATCGGAAGACTTGTCTTGGGACACACATATAATATACTAACGCTAACAATAGTTGATGAGCTAGAAAAAGGTCTGTGCATAATTTTTTTAATGTTTTAAGAAAGTTTATAAATTCGTTTTGGGCCACATTCAAAGCCAACCTCAGGCCACATGCAGCCCACAGGCTGCCAGTTGAACAAGCTTGAACTGTACTATTCCAGAACCAGCTTTGTATGTCTTCAACTTGTCTGTGTTGGGATCTAACTCTTCTTATGGGCAGAGGAGACATGAAGGAGAGTGGTGGTGCACATCAAGGAGAACTGGCACTTCCTTGTGAGACATCTCACCCAGCAACAGTCAATAACAGTTTCATTCAAGGGGAGTCTTATTGCCTCAGATTGGATAGATAAGTAAGATCCTCTGTCCTTATGAAATTGACCATTGAACTGTAACTGTATAGATTTTACCATTAAGCCTTTGGCTTTGTCCTCAGTCATCTACCCTGTGACTACAGGAAATAACAGAATTCTTCAAAGATGCCCTTGAAGATTTTTGATTTTCACCTCATACCCTGAATTTGTCACCTTTACCTTGTATAAGCTCTAGAGCTTTCTAAAAGAGCCAGCTGATTGACAATTTTTATTGTCACTATTGCTATCATAGGACCAAGTGATATAGCACTTGATCTTCTATTTTCTTGCTTTCTATTCACACTTAAGTCTATGCCACATGAGTAAAATTTTCAGTAACCATAAATATGCTGTAAGCAATGAATTATGAATGTCCTATTTCTACATATTAAAAGAGTACCTATGCATTTCTCAAATGTATGGGGATATCCAAATCAAGAACCAGTTTTTCAGGCCACCACAACTACCAGATATTGATACAACTATCAGCCATGTTCCTAACAAAGAGATAGCACATAAAATCTGGTTTGTTTGTGAAAATTTTAATAAAGGACAACTTACAAAGGAGTGGGCAAAATGTAGGTACACAAAGGAAGATGTATTTCCTCTAGAGCTACAACTAGTTGGAAACTGTTATTACTTCAGGGCCTGAAGGGGCAGGGGAGTGAGCATATATGAGAATGTGGAGTGAGAAGTTGTCTACCTGAAAGGACGTGGGAAAACTATCTGCAGGGAGAGAGATGAGTGTGTAAATGCCTTGACCTCATTCTGCTCCTACTCAGACATCTGAATCTGAAGAAGTGCATGAAAATTATCTATTATGCATAATAGGAAAGACTTTTCAACTGGGATCTTATAGTTAAAAATTAGGAGTTCAACTTTCATTCTAAATTCAACACAAAGCTACTTAAAATTTGTAAGCAGACAAATAGCATGGGATCAACTGATAATTTAAAAATAATTTTCTGGATGTTCTCTAGATAATAGATTAGATAGGGTCAAGAAAAAATGGAATGATGAATTTTAGAAAGGTGGCAGTAGAGATGGATATAAATGTGTGGCCTAAGGTGCAGTTTGGAGGTATAATCAAAAGGAATTAGTGGTAAATATAATATGGAGAATGAAGAGGAAAATATCAAATATGAATCTCAGTCTTCTGAACTCACTAATAAGCTAGAGAGTTATGTAATTTACTAAGATCTGTTCAGTATGAAGTAGGTGAAAAATAAGTTTGAGAAAAAACAAGGAAGAGAGAAAAAAATGTACTATGTGAAAAGTCTAATGAGCTGCATAATTTTCAAGGAACAAAATACATTTTATTTTAGTCTATTTAAGCATTTTGGAATGTAACCACAAATAGAAAAGTCAACTTAGGGCTATATTCTGTCACTGGCAAATGGGAGATTTTAGTAACATCTGCTTACCCCTTTGAGGTAAATAGTATTAGTAACTTAAGGAAATAAAGTTATTTGTGATGTCCTACATATTTTCTCTATAAAAATACAAAAGTCAAAGATACAATACAATACAATACAATAATATTGATTGTATTCTATTTTTTCTGGTAATTTTCAAAGAAATATTCATAAAAGTTATGTTCTAGGCCCAATCAATTGAAAATAACAACAGAATCAATTTGCTGTTAACTAACACATTCTCAATGTGTTTCTGGCTTCTGTGTTTATTTGGTTGTAGTTTATGCATTCTTCATTAGTCAAAATTTTAATAACTCTAGGATTACATACTCCACAGATTTCAAGGTATGAAATAAAGTTTAGCTTCATTGTCTGCCACGTCCTCCTCCCCAATTTCTGAAAATTTTATTAGCTTTACTGGTAGAAAGCAAGTCATACTTTCTTGTGAGAAAATCTTAAAAGACCAATGTTTCTTCTCTTTTCCACACTAATTAAAGTTACTTATACTAAAGTATCAAAGAATGGAGAACTGCAAGCCTGATAGTTCAGCTGTGACATCCAATGATGGTTCCTTCTGATACCCTGGAATAGGTAATTTTGTCGGTGGCTGTTGCAGGGCCTTTAGCAAGGAATCTTGGCAACTGTGGGGCCAACTGAAACAAGTCCTTATTTAAGTTCTTAGCAATGGTGCCAGGATCCAATGAATAAAGCCTGTTGTAAGCACTGATATAAGCTACTCCAGTTAAAAAGACTAGTACTTAGAACTTCATGGCAAAATGTTCAGAATTTGGTATGTCCAGATAATGCATCGTTCGATAAGTCTTTTGCTTCCTTGGATGTTAGAATGCTGTGGAACAGTTTAAATTCCTATGTATAAACTTTCAGTATTAAATAAGCAGTGCTGCTAATCCTACCAAAAGCCTCCATGTGAGCATCATCATTTCCATTATTACTATTTTGTAGAGGTCCTACATATTTTCTCTATAAAAATACAAAAGTCAAAAAGAAAGCATGGCTCAATTTATTTCAAGATTCTTTAAAACTATTTTTCCTGGAGCACATATTCCCTTAAATGGAGAGTGCCTATAGTGTTTATAATGTTTTTGCCACTGAAGGCCTGAGTCAGTAGAAACTTCCAAAAGTGTATGACAAGCTATTTGTGTTGAGGGCTTTATTTTAATTATGCTGAATAATCAGGAGAATTGAAATAGAATGCTATAAATACAAGCATTTTTTTGTAATTTCTCAAACACAATGCATGTTTAATGTGCCTAACTTTTTATACCAGCTATAATAAGAAAAAAAATTACCTAGACAAGCTCTTTCAACAGCAAAGATATGCTTTTTTTTGTGATAAATGGTAACAAGACAATTTGCTTTTGTTTGTTTATAGTGAATTTATAAAATTACTTTTAAAAAGTAAACCTTTTGCTCTTAACAAAAACTGTATTCAGTAGCACTGCTTCATAGGTACCAAGGAGTGACAGATGCTAGTAGTATAGTAGGCTGTCTGACTGGTTCTCCACTCCTCTTAGGTTACTGGACTTTTTATGGTTACATTTTATTCTCTCACCTTTCACCCTCAGTTGTCTTTCATTTCCACATTTTTGCTCAAACTTATAAAGACAAAATCCCTTTTTAACTTTATGAAATAGCCCTATTTTGTTGAATAAAATACAAAGGATTATAAGAGACTGCTAGGAACAATTATATACCAACAAATTGCATAACATTAACAAAGTGGATAAATTTCTAGAAACATACAACTTACTAAGACTAATCATAAGGAACTAGAAAATCTTAGAAAATCATTAAGAATAAAAAGATTTAATCAGTAATCAAAAACTTCCAACAAAGAAAAGTCCAGAACCAGTTAGCTTCACTGGTGAATTTTACCAAACCTTTAAAGAAGAATTAATAACAATTATTCTCAAACTCTTCCAAAAATTTTGATGAAAAGGAAGTATGCACATACTTATTTCATAAAGTTAACATTATTCTTATATCAAAGCCAGACAAGGACATCACATATAAATAAATAAATAAATAAATAAATAAATAAAGGTTAATTTTTTAATGTACATAAATGTAAAAACCCTTAACAAAATACTAGCAAACCAATTTCAACAACAGAGTAATAGACTTACACACCATAATCAAGTGAGATTTATCCCTAGGATTAAATTTAGTCCAACACCTGCAAATTAATAAATGTGATATACCACTTTAACAATGATAAATAAAAATCATATAGTCCTCTCAATGAATGCATGAAAAGTATTTGACAAAATTCAACATCTTTTCATGATAAAAACTCTCAACAAATTAGGTATAGAATAAATCATCATAATAAAGACCATATGTGAAAAGACCACAGCTAATATTCATTGGTAAAATGCTACAATCTTTTTCTTAAAATCAAGAACAACATAATATAGAAAACTCTAAAGACTCTACTGAAACTGTTAAAACTAATAGATAAATTTTGTTGCAAGATACAAAATCAACATCCAAAAATCAGTTGTGTTTCTATACATTAACAACAAACTATCCAAAAAACAATTTAAGAAAACAACCTCATTTACAATAACATCATATACAATAAAATACTTAGAAATAAATTTAATCCAAGAGATAAAAGATCTGTATACTAAAAACTAAAAGGATCTAATGAAAAAAAAATTGAAGAAGAGACAAATAAATGGAAAGCTAGTTTATGCTCATAGATTGGAAGAATTAGTATTGTTAAAATGTCTATACTACCCAAAATATTCTACAGATTCTATACAATTCCTATCGAAATTCTCATAGCATTTTTCACAGAAATAAGAAAAGCAACCTAAAATTTGTATGGTACCACCAAAGATTCTCCAAGTGTACAAGGGAAGGAAGCAAAGCCAGGAGAGATGTATAAATACTTCCCCAAAGGGAGAAAGACAGCTTTCCCCTTCTTTTGCTCAAATAAGACATGAAAGTCCCATAATTTTACTCTTATATTTTTCTTCACTATGCAATACTTTTCTTTATATCCCTTTCTTTTGCATGTATAAAATATAAAGGTATTACTTTTGTTCTTACTTTTTTTTATTTATTTCAGTACCCCTCTCTATAATCATGTGGCTTTACACATTAAATTACAAAATGAGGTGTAGTCAAAATTACCCACTAGGTGCTTGGAGATAAGCAGCATACTCAGATCTACACTTATAAAAACAAACAAGCAAAGTAAAAATAACAGAAGTGGAGAATTTTCACATCATAAAATCAATCCACAGAAATTATACATATAGCTATATTTAGAATATGTCTTCTAGTAAGTTGACTAAATGACACAATCTTTCACTCACTGTGAATTTATAGGCTTTGTAATTTAATTCATACCTTCTCCCATCAAGGAGTGTATTTATCTTCCCCTTGAGTCTGTACTTGCCTTTTGATTTGCCTTTGCCAATAGCATACAGTAGAAGTAATGGTGTGTCAATTCCAAACCTAGAACTCAAGAAGTCTTGAATACATGCTCAATTATTCTCAAAATCCTAGTGGACATCATGGAAATAAGCCCTGATTAGCTTACTGAAGAACGAGAAATCACATTGAATAGAAATCAGCCATACTAGATGACATCTTGGATGACACAGCCACTAGTTAATTTGACAGTTAACCACATAGACATAAGTAAGCCCAGCTAAGACTAGAAGAACCTTTGAGCTGAGTCCAATCCAAGTTGTTGACCTGCAAATCTATGCCATTAATAAGTGGTGGTTTTTTTAAGACACTAATTTCAGGGTGATTTGTTATACAGAAAAAATTAACAAATTCATGAAAACTACTGATTGTCTGTACTCTCCCAAAAGGTCTAATGTGATCCCTTTGAGCTGTGTAGGTACGTCTTTGTCTTTACTGGTGTCTTCTCTCAAGTTTGAAATATCAGGAGTCTAAAGGCTCCAAGGCAATGTCTTAAAGACCTTGATTAAGAGGACAGGTGGTGTGGTTCTTCTGCCATGCTGAAACCCCAAATCATACAAAGGCAACTAATTCTGAAGCCTGCCTATACTAGAAGAGTTCTCCTTGTATCTGGGTTTTCGTGGTCTGGAATTTAGTGTTGTTATCTGTTAATTTTTATCTGCTGTTGACCCAAAAGTAGATTGAACAAGACTAAGAGGAGTCATGAAGAAAATAAGAGCCTCTCTCCCAAGACAAAAAAAATAATATATCATTTTTCAAGAAGAACTATCTGAAACATGGAGCAAAATGCTGATTATGATTCCAGTCACCAAGTATGGTTACAAAAATAAGAGAAAAAAAGAGAGAAATTTTTGTCACTTTAAATCAAACACAGAATCAATAAGGGGTCTAATATGTCAGTGGTATTGCCTAGGAGCAGTAGCAGAGCTTGACAACTGATAAGGTTGACAGTAATGTCTGATTGAGGAATGCAAAGGCTATGCAGAAAAGGAGGGAACCATGTTGGTGAGAATATATATAGCACCTCCTGAGAACACCAAGAGATAACAAAATACAGCATGTCCAGAGAGCCAAGGACTTGGGACTTTGAGTGCGTAAAATCCTGAATATAACTATTAAAACAGCCTTACCTGAATGCATAGGCTGGAGATAAGTGCTGGAGTACCTTAAATATTGTAAGATATAAAACTGAAAGCAAAGAAAAAAAAAAGAAATGAACAAACAAATAACCCATGGACACAATAAATAGTTTAATGTTTATTTGGGGACGAGTGGGTTAGGGAGGGGATAAAGGGGAGGGGGTGGGAGAGGAGGGGGGGAAGCTAAATATAAGGTGATGGAAAGAGAAGTCACATTAGGTGGTGAACTTATTATACATCAAGTTGACAATGCACTGTAGAATTGTATGCCTGAAACCTATGTAATCCTTGCTAACAGATGTCACCCCAATAAGTCTAACAATAAAAATAAATTAAAAAAAATATTGTAAGATATTAAATATGGGTACTATCTCTCAAATAATTTAAAGTATTAACAAATCCTAAAAAATAGTCTGTGAAAGAGGTTTTTTATTTTCATGATCAATAACCCAATAGCAAGAAAAAGAGTAATTGCTTGTCTCTTTATGATACATGAACTCTGTCTCCATATTCTGTCATCCACCATAACCTGTTCTTGCTGCCTCTGCCAATCTAGCTAATAATGCCTCAGTCAGTACAGTAAGATGAAATATTTTCTTTAGTTTTTAATTGGGCCACTTGATCCTCCTCAGAGCTGCTCTCACAGATAGCAATGGCTGAGCAATTCAAGACTGCTGCCTCCTTTCCTGTTGGTTGACTTGACACCCCACAGCAAGTATGCCACCCACCTAGATGCCAACAAATGTTCTCATCCTGAAAGAGATGCTGATGTTTTCATTGGTCTCTGCAATCATCTTGACAAGTTAGAGAAGTCAGTGGAGAAAAGCAGAAAGCCTTCCAGAGCATGCTGTTCCACACCTTCTTCTCAAAAGAATTTTAACTGCTCTGTTTACTAAAAAATATTTCAGGGGCCTCTTCACAACTTGGTTTTACATATTGATAATATCAGAGGAAAAACATAAAGAAAAAAAGATGGATTTTTTCCTCCCTTCTTTGTCTAAAAGAATGTCATCAAAGAATCATGATTTGTAATTCATGACTCAGAAAGATGAAGGCACTGCTGACATGGCCTAAGAGATTACTCTGCAAATAATCATATCTAAGAGATATTCTGGACAGGCCAGGGTGTTACCTGGGCTTGTTTTCTAAATGTTGGTACAGAATTCTCCTTTTTGAAATACAACAAATGTTGGAAACTGAAAAGACTTGTGTTTTCTCTGCTTTGGTAACACATAACAATATAATTTCTTTACATCCTTGAACACTAAACTCCTAAGTGATTTAAAACACTCTGCGTTGGCCCATGAGACTTCTATGGTCACATAGATAAAACACTATCTTTTCCAGTACTGAAACACACAAATAATAGGGCACACAAATGTGTATAGAAAAAAATATTGCAGTTTCCAACCAATAGAACAGCTGAATTCTAATTTTATCACCATTGTTTTGTAGCACTCTTCAAGAATCAATGTGTTTCCAGAGATTTCATGTGTTGCTATAGGATTCAATTTACAACTCTGCCTATCATATAGTTTCATATAGAACTATATGAAAATCATGTAGTTCAGAAGGAAAAGGTTAAAATACAGATTCCCAAGCCCAGAGTAAAGTAACATTTCCACAGATGGGTTACAGTTATCAGCACTATAAAGTTCCTCCAGCAGATTCTTTTTTAATAAGCCAGATGACACTGTCTCTATTAGCAACTGGGACATCTTCAGACACCAAGATGTTATAATTAGTAACCTCTTTCTTTGTGTTTGTTTTGCAGTTTTTGAAATGAAGTGTCTAAAATTGCAAGATCTATGTAAGCTGAAGAAGACAACATCCTTGCCTTCTATAATTTTTACAGTAGATCCCTTAATGCAGATAAACATGTATTATAGAAAAGTGTATTTGCTCACAAACAAAAATTGAATTCTGAGACACTTTGTAACTGAAATATAGTTGGCAATAGGGAGCAGAAAAAAATGAACTGCAACCTGACTATTCCTAGTGAGAAAATAATTCCTCCAAGGGAACTTCAGTATTCTTTTCAAAGTGCTGAGAGTGTGCTTGACGGTTTAGCCTCAAAAGGCCTTTGAAACGTAATGAACTAAAGTGACATGGGTCAAATAAAAGAGCCCCTCACTGTAGGAACTTTTAGTTTCCTCTTCCCTAGTTCCTTAGCTCTTCATTTTTGCTTTTATTTTTTTCTAGTCCCTAGTCTTCATCACCCTTTCAATCAGTTTTCCTTTAACTCTGGCCTTAAACAATAGATTGCTCCTAGCCTAAATCAAGAAATGTCTTCATCCTGCCTCCTGCTTTAGATAATTACCCCAAAACTTAAACAATAGGCTATTAGCCTGTATCTCTCAGATATCCTTTGCCCTGGCTTGAGTTAACCATTCAAAAAAACTGGTAATTTGTGTTTACTAATTGTATTCTCAAAATGTTCCCCATCTGTCTAGTCTTAGTCATCCTAAAAGTTGTGATTTGTGATGACAAAACTTCAGTTTGCTGTGTTTTCTAGACTTTAGCTAATTATCCTGGTGGCTATAAATCTGTGCTTGTTGATTGTATCATCCCCAGGCCATTCCTGGATAGGTGATGACACCTTGGTTGCCAGCTAAGTGCAAAGTCAATAGGACACGAACTCCATGGGGCTGAACGGATCTTTCATCATGCAGCTGCCCTGTGTCAGTGGCTTTGAGGCCTGCTTTTCAGGTTAATACTTTTAAATCTATTAACTGAATCTATTTCTCCTCATCTAGGGGCCATTGAGATACAGATGATGCCCTGACAAGGCTTCCAGCCCATCCCGACCAAAGAAATCAATACCATCTCCCAGGTGGATCTTGAGACCCCATACCCCTCTTTTAAATCAGATAGGGTGAGAGCGCCATGAATTGCTGACAGGTAGGGAAAATGATCACACACAGCAGGAAGCAGAAACAGAAGATGAGAGACCTCCCACTCCTCAACTTCCCATAGAGATTTAGAGGATCATACCTCTCAAGAGAAATATAAAGCAGGGAGACAAAACTGGGGGGATCTTGGGACCCCCCCTAGGATCCACCTTGCAGGAATAATCACCACCCTGATATAACCCTTTTCTAGTAATCCCTGCCCCAAGATAAGCAATCATAGGAGGTAATTGAGTTTGGAAAGAAAATATGAGTAGCAAAAAGTTGATATCACAGTCCCCTGCCAATCAAAGATGCCAATCAAAAGCCCCACACCCAGATAGGCATAACTCCTTACAACTAAAGAGATTAAAACTACCAAAGTCTCATTATTCAGGGCTCTTGAGCCATTTACCTGCTTGAGCTTGCTCCTATATCTTTGGAGTGTATTTACTACTTCTAAATAACTTTCTCTTTGTTTCACCTTATTTTCCTTTTAATTAGCTGCCTCTCGGTTTCACCTCTACACTTTGGTGTGTGTCTTATTCAATTCTTTGCTCAAGATACCAAGAATCTGGACATCGCTCCAAGATGGGCCTCATTCTCTGGTAACAAAAGGACAGCAGGCTCATAGAAAGAGTTTCATAGGTGGAGAAAGGGAGATAATCTCCAGAGAATACAGCAGTTCTTTACAGGGCTTTGAAAGGTTCAAGAAAATCTCCTGCAATTTAAAAGGATCTTATGAAGGGTAGAAAATTTGGGTTCCATGGAACTGCCCAAAGTGTCCTGAGGGCATCCTAGTGCCCACAATCCCAATGTCTATTAACCTCCCAGCTTCCCCAAGTATTTTTTGTAATAATAACATCCTTTAATATGTACAATTGACATTTCTCTATTTTAATTTAACAGTGAATAAGTCATCTTTGGAAAATCTATTCTATTTCTATTGCTCTGCAACATAAATATAATTTTCAAAATGTATTTGTTGGGTGCACACAGCTTCAAGACACACTCATTCATTATTCTCCCCTTTGAGTAAGTCCTTCCAAGTAGAAATATGAAATGACCACTGTCTTTGTTCTAATACTAGCTTCAAAAAATTTCTCCTTTTCTTTGGAACTTATTTCCCCCTATCAGTTACATTCAGGGTTGGCCCATGAGACTTCTACGGTCACGTAGATAAAATATTATCTTCTATTATTCTCATGCCATAAAATAGTAGCACTTTGTTATCACCAAGTCAAAATTCCAAATCATCTTATATACTTCACTCTTTAATTTTTCATGAGATTCTGCTGGTTCTGATTTGATCTCTTGATAGTTGCTAATCTTCTGATACAGAAAAAAAGTTTATTCCATAAATGGCCTTCTGGTGATCAAGAGTTCTCAAATGCTAAGCTTTATTTGTTAGCAACTGTTGATTTCTCTCTTTGCACAAACAAGAATTTCCATCTCTGTTTCTGTGCTGGCTTCTGGCAAACACCCATACCTCCCTCACTCGATATGATCAAGTTAAACTGTGTATAAAAATAAGCCCTAAACCTTGTAAAGCCTAATAGAATATTTAATCAATCTCTATATTTGTGAGTTTTGTCAATACTGTAAATTTTGCTTTTAACTGATGGATGCCATCCTGTGGGGAAACTTGGTAATGCTGAACCATTGCAAATGGGCCTCTAACTTCCACATGGATTATGTTCTAAGAATTCAGGTTGCAGGTTATTTATTTAGGAGGCAGTTTCTATTTTCTAATACAACCAGGCAGCTAAAACGGCTGGAGTGAAATTCTGTCCTGACAATTCTATAAAATGTAAATAGCATACTGCAACGTTCCTGTGAGAAATGTATTCAGAATTTCAACTTAAAACAGCCTTTCCCATCACAGTAAAAATACTTCAATTTTCAGTCACTGGGCCAGGGGCCTAAGCTCCAAAAGGGGGAGAAAAAGTAAAATATATTTATAGGAAATATAAACATGAAAACCTATGAAACTGAGCTAGTAGGAAATTTCCTCCTGTCCTTTCTCACACTCTATTCTTTACCTCCATAGCCCTGGGCCCTTCTCAAACCTGAGTTTGAGAAATCTGTTTTCCTAACTGACAATTTATAAAATAATGCTTAACTCATGTTCACAGCTTTTTTTTTGTCATAAAATTAAACACATCACCATTTTGAGATTTTATAAAAGGTTTTATTTTAGGCAAAAGTAGCAGCTATTAAAAAGGATATCTCATTTTTTTACTTTCCTGGCTTTTCTTTTATTTTGACTCATATTAGGATTATTAAAACTGTCATGAATTCAAAAATATCAATTTTGTAATGGATCTCCTTAATAGCCTTATAGACATAAGATGGTTAATGAATATTCCAAAATTGCCTGGCCTCTCAGAAGTAGTTTAAATTATAGGAGAATATTGATTAAGAATGCATCACCTATTTCTATTACTGAATTTTAAATGGTTAAAATTCATTTGATGTTGCTTAATTCAGAGCTGAAATGAAAGCTTAAAATTGGATATTGGATGTAATTGCAAATAGATATAGTCAAGCAAGTCCGGTACTAGTTATGCTAGAGCACAAAAGAGAATTTTTCAATGAGATGAAAAGAAATAGCCAAATAAGAAATGACCCCCAGGTAAAGAAGAAAAAAAAAAAGCTGAAGAAAGAGGAGAAAATATAATTAAGAAAAACAATTGTTTTACAGAAAGAGAGAAAAGGTGACCAAAAGTAAAGGGCAAGATTTATTTCTTTTTCTCAAAACAGATGGGTATTTGGCAAGCACTGTATAGATTTCAGAATTGTCATGACAATGAGAATAAAGTAGATGATTTAACTTGCTCCCATCACTAGGATTAGGGGCAAAGATGCCTGGAATTGATGTAGGAATGTTAAGGATAACACACACATTATCACCCAGCCATCCTGGGCAGTGTTTTGACCACCCGCAAAATCTTGAATTTGAAGTCTTAAGGAAGATAGTGGTTATATATATCAATCACTTAACGCTTATTATCAGTTCTTTCATGTCATTATGCACCAATGTTATTTTCTCAGGAAAGTGTTAATATGCCTGCCTTGCATTATAGACATTCTCAGGCATACTAGAATGAAGACATATGCCAAGACAGCACTTGAAACTAATCTGGAAAAATCATGTAAGAGAGGACACTAATGTACATGTACATTATGTAATGTACTGAACTAATAAAGTTAAAGAACCACATTCCCTCTCCTACTCTAAAAATACTCCCCAAATTAAGTGCATATAGTTACTGCAAGTCTAAAACAGTCCTCAGGATTTTCTTCACTATAAACCAATCACTTTCTGAATTTTTCTGTAGCATGCAGAACTTTTTATCATGAGTTTTACCACAGTCAACAAAAACTAGAGTGAGGTGGAAAAGAATTTATACAGGTACATCTATTTTATTATGAAAACCAGCAAATGGCACTGTGTTAGGCATTATACCAGGCTTTTCCCATAATTTTTATTGTACAATAGCATGCTTGTGGTTGGACCTTGGGAAATGCAAGATAGCACTTTGGTGTAGTATCTTATAAGAAATAATTAAACATGCCAGTAAATCTGTTCTAATAAAGATGTTGCCATTATCTCTTATGGAGAGCTTTTACCAATAAATAATTTTATAAGAATTCAAGTATTGACAAAACATAAATAGAAATATATGTTTAATATTTAATGATCTAGATTATGGCTTGGTAATTATTAAAGATGCAGCTCCTTATTAGGGATGCAACTCTTCTAAATGGAGTTAAAAATCTATCCAGTAACATGATGTATGTAGGATCACAAAGTATTTCAACAGAACACCTACAATCTGACTAAATAACTAATTAGCTTTGTGACCTTGGGAAAGTCATAGATCCTTTGAGTCTAAATTACTTTATCTAAAGTAAGGGTAATAATCCTTATCCTTTTACTTTTTTGAAAAAAATTACATGCATTAAATGTAAAATGTTTAGTATAGTACCTTGCTTATACTAAGCATCCAATAAATATTAACTCTCATTATTATTGGGTTAAATATGCTTGAGGTTCTACAGCTGATTCAGACTCTGACAACTCATCATGTAATGTTACATAACTTTTTAATAAATTTAGTAGGTAATAGCTAACTTTGTTAGCTCTCCTTATCTCTCTTTTTTGAAAGAGGAGTGAGTGGGTCTGGCCAGAAAGTTAAGGCAAATATCCAAACATGCAGAAAGAGTGACTTAATCAAAGTCACAGCTGGTATAAATGTCAGAGCTTTATCTACTTTTCCAAAAGTTTTGGCTTGCAGTAAAATCCTTGGTCCAGGCTACATCTTGCCAACCCTAGTAATATTTCAAGGATTGATTTAGATTTGGCTATTCAAAGCATAAATCACATCTGACTCTGGATGGTGAGCACACAATCCAATACTTAGATGATGTATTATAGAATTGTACACTTGAAATCTATGTAATTTTACTAACCAATATCACCCCAACGAATTTAACAATAAAAAAGAAGTAGATCACTACAACAACCTCCATGACATTTTCAGCCAAGGGCCCGGGTTCTACCATCCTTAAAAGTTATAGCCATAAACAAAGGTGCTACACTATTAAATTAAAATGGCAAAAGAATTATTATTCACAAGGAAGTATGAGGGCTGTCTGGAAAGTATCCAGTCATGTAATATGAAAAATAGAGGCATTTATGGCTGGAATTTTTCTGGACAACCCTCATATATTTCAGTTATGTCACTAAATTTAAGTAGGGTGACCAGATGTACCATTTTAAACAGAACAGAAAACAATGGTACTGTCCCATTTCACAGTATGTATGGTCAGTCTAATCTCACTGAGCTAAATCAAGGTGTCAGTAGGCTGACCATATGTACCACTTGAAATGGGACAGTACTATTGCTTTCTGTCTCATTTAAAATGGTACATTTGATTAGCCTAAATTTAGGTCAACCCAAGTTGATTTAGTGGTACTTCCTGATGATACGTGTGTGTGTGTGTGTGTGTGTGTGTGTGTGTGTGTGTATTCTGGCATATAGAGAAAGGTTAGAAAGTGTCCTACTATGGTCTAAGTCATCTCTGATGAAGTGTGTAGTATCTAGCTTCTATAATATTTCCATTAAAATACCTATGAAGATTCAAAAGAAATAATAATAGTAAATGTAAAATAATAAACATAAATAATAATAAAAACAATCATACTAAACACATAATGAACATAAAGACTTAGAGTCAATATTCAAATCAGAAGCTGACTAGAATTTTTACTTTCTTTCCCAGTCAGTGGTAGAAATAAAAATCTCAATTAGCAAAAAATATCCAGTGTGTCAGATATGTGTAGGAAAGATGATCGCACCACTATATCCCATTCCATGTATTTTTACAATGTCACACTGTTGCTCCTTCATCATAAGGAGGGGTCTATCTCCCTGTCTCCTCTGAATAAAGACCCCCCTAGAATTAATATAGAACATAGAGGCAGAAGAGACACTGCATAACTTCTATGGTTCCATTAGGAAAGTCAGTACTGCTTTCACCAGACACTCTGGCTCTGGCAGGCTCTCTCACTCCCACTCTCACCCTTTCTGTACCTCATCCTTGGAATTCAAACACCATCTTGTGAGAAAATTCAGGCCATTTAGAGAGGCACTAGTTGGTTGTCTGGTCAACAGCACCAGCTAAGGTCAACAGCACCAGCTAAGGTCTAAACCAACAGCCAGTATGATTAACCATTGGAGACATAAAGGAGTAAATCTGTTGATTCCAACCCATATACTTGGAGATGCACCAGCTGATGCTGAGTGGAGCAAAGATGAGCTACCTTAATAGGTCTTACCCAAATTTCAGTTTTGTAAGTAAAACAAAAGTTGTGGTTTCAGGGCACTAAGTTTTGAGGTGATCTGTTACACCCAGTAGATAACCAGAAAACACTTAAAAATTGCCACATCAAAGAGAGGAATCCCACTGTTCATATACTGAAATTAGACATTCTGTGTTCTTCTCTCATTTCTGGTTCCATTGTTCAGAGAAACAGGTTAAACTGGAAAATTGGACTGCCCTTCCTCCATAGTCACAGTTACTATCTTTAGAGTTTAGCAAGCAGAACATTACAACAGAGGCAATTTAATAGCATTCACTGATACTTAGTAAGTGATTATAATTAAGTAGACATTGTATTAATGATTTTGCCTGCAATTTCTCATTTAATACTCTCAAAAACTTCATAAAGTATGTCAAAAGAAGTTCAGAAAAGTTAAAAAATGTACCCAAAATTCCTGAGCAGAAGAGCACTAAAAACAGTGTGGTTAACCACATAAAACTGTAAAGCTAGTATATCAAACACTTTTATCAAAGAGTATATAAAACTGCATTAGAAACCTTTTGAAAAATTATGACAAAGAGAACATGATAAAATAAAATAATATGTCAAAATGTATGGGATGTAGCTAAAGCTGTACTCAAAGAACCACACTAAAATTCACTCAGAGTAAAAATTGATACACTTAGATGCTTTCTTTTTAAATAAACAAAGAATAAAAATAAATGAACCAAATATTCCATTTAATAATTTATTAAATCAATCCAAGAAAATCAGACTCAATTATCATATTGATTAATTCCTAGATTAAACAAAATAGAAAAGCTTGAGGTATAAAAAACAAAGAAATCCAAGAGCAGTATATCATAAAATAACAAAGGTTGCAAATATTGTGTTTACTATTCAATGTAGGCAAATTGCCAAAAAAAATTAAAGTTTTAGTCACTTAATAAAAGCTTATCAATTGCTTATGCTATAATCGAATTAAAAGATGATTGGCAGTTGAGAGGGCTATACTTCACAAAGTTGGCTGCTTCCATTTACGAGTTGCCCAAAAGGAAAAAAAAATGGGTTTGGTGAAAATATGCCATTGTCTCTGCCACCATCTTTCTTTGTAAAAGAAATAGCTACTTTGCTTTTCATCCCATATGTAGAGCACATTCAAACCCTCCCAAAGGAAACTCAAAGTCCGATTCATTAGGTTCAATCAATTCAGAGTTCAAGAACTCCTGATGATGCAAAATTCTTTAACTTGCCTTATGTTGCTTTTCATGATCTGATGACTAATGAACCAAAAAGAGAAATTATTTGCCTTGCTGTAACACCACCTGCATTAAGGTGATATAGGAAAAGTGTAACTGCAATAAATATTCTCATTCAGAAAAGGAAGACTGAAAATCACAAAGTAGTTTTTGGTGCATAGCAATTCTGAAATCCTATGGTACAAATAGTACAGACCTGATGCTGTTCTTAAAAAGAACATCTTCATTGTTCTTTTAATCTCGGGTCTTCTGAGTTAGGAACACGGTTCTTTCATGTTAAAATACTCTCTAGCTATATGTAAAATAAATTTTGGATGTCCTGGGCACCATGGAGGCAGAAAAGCTTTAGAAATCTACATTTTGCTCATTAAAGGCTGAAGTTTCAATAGGTAATTTATAGTTTAGTAAGAGAGTTTTAGTCCTGGCATGTTGTTTATAAGACTTCTAAATTATTTGTTTCTAATTAGTATGATATACAGCAAACATACTTAAAGTCCTTTCATGGACATAGTTCCCAAATCTGATGTATTTATTTGCTTTTTTGCCAATTGTTGCTTCCTGTGTCTATCGGGCTTAGCTCGGAAGGCTATTTTCAATAGGGTTCTTTTGCTCATAACCTTTCTCAGTCATACTAGGCACAAATCTTATCTCCAATTGTTTCAGAGCTAGAAACAGTGAACTTTTCCAACTCTTCAAGGACCTACCTTTTTTCCTGGACTTTCTCTATTTCCATTCATTTATGTTTTCAAGTTAGCCAATTCTTTTCTGATAGCATCTTTATTTCTGCCAACCTCAGTTAAAACCAGCCAACATACACTAACAATTTTATTCTTTCAATTCACTTCCCCTAGACCTGTTGGCTGAATAAGCATATGGTCTGCTTCCCAATATGGTAAGTCTAACTCATGTGTTGTCAGTATGTTACTTGAATCGCCATATTTCCAGCCTTCAATATCTGTCTCTTCAAATTCCATCACCACAATGCTAAGCCATTGCCATGTATTTTAGGTTCTTATGATAGCCACAGCTGAGTTATAGATAAACAAACAAACAAACAAACAAATAAATAAATAAATAAATATAAGTTTTTTTCTTTTAAAAAAGTTTGCAGTTTTGCTGTCCCACCTAAATGTGAATGTCTTCAAAGTATGGTATAGATTTTTTGTGGACCAGACAGAGGAAGCAGATTTGGTAAACTTCTAATCAGTATTTTCCTTTTAGAAAAAGCTCATGTATCTATTGCTCTTATAGAGTTTATAATTTGGACAAGAAAAGCAAGCCAAGAAAACTCCTCTAATCAAAATA
This sequence comes from Lyroderma lyra, assembly GCA_004026885.1. Taxonomy (NCBI): domain Eukaryota; kingdom Metazoa; phylum Chordata; class Mammalia; order Chiroptera; family Megadermatidae; genus Lyroderma; species Lyroderma lyra. The sequence continues at coordinate 75,112 of PVJL010006518.1, forward strand.
GGGTGAAAATTATTACCAGCAACAAAATCAGTTGTACATATATTTAAGACTATGATCTGGACAACTGGAATGACTGGATTCAAGGCTGTGACACATAGTGATAGAAATTGAAAACAAAATTTCTGTCTCCAGAAGAATAAACATTAGGAAGAGAAACTCAATTTCCAGATGACTGATCACTATGGTCAGAATAGAACAACCATCATCTTGTTTAAAAATAAAGAATGAAACTTTTTAAGTAGAGTTATTTATTGCCAGTTTTTATCATAATCTAACATGAATCCTAACATCAAGATTTGTTCTAAAGTATAATAACAACTGATCCTATACATGGGGTTAACCTGCCAAGTTTGGGTGGATGTTGAGACAGAAACTAAAACATCACACTACCAAGCCTAAAAAATATATATCACAGACAAGGGAGAAGATCCATGAAAGCTGAAACAGGTACTCAAATTTCTCTAGTTTCTGTCTTTGATGCTAAAGATCCAAAGATAACTAAGAAATGTGATGCTATCCTCAGAGAATAATTTATACTCAATTGCAAGGCAAAGACTAATTGAGGAGGCATTATTTAACCCAATAGAATTAGCCCATTTCATTATTTCCTTACTGGTGTTCTATAAATATTTCATTTAAATTAGTCTTTAAAGTCAAGAACAATTTAAGAGAAAAGACAGTGTCTTATTTCAAATTGTACTAATTTTTATTTGTAGGGCAGCTGTAGTAAGTATAAAATAATTATTAATGCTTTGAATTCCCAGTTAAACTCTCTCTATAGAGAAATACTTTCCTTTCACCTGGGCATCCAACCTTTTTGTCATTAATGTTTGTTCTACTAATTCAAAATACATGTGGATCAAAAACAATAACTTGCAATAAATAGGTCTATTTCATTCAGTTGTGGCTTACAATAGTCATATAATCTATCCTGCATCAGTAAATAGTGATTTATTATTCTGAAGCTTTATTATGATTCATTTTACCAGTAATTTAAGTACCCATTAGTTAATGCTTTGCTGTGCTGACCTCAGTAAAATTTGTAGTAAAGTTTTATATAGCATTTATAAGTCCCTCAAATTCCACCAGTTGTTTATTGTAGTCATTTCTCAAACTACCTAATAGCAAAATGATTTCCCACAACTCATTTGTAGGTTTATCTCTTAATTAATACTTCCTCATGATAAATTGTAATGAACTTTATGTCACTTTGCATGCAGCATGACATTTACACAAATATTTCTGAATTTACTATCAGCAATGCACACTGAATTTGTATCCTGTGGCTTGAAGACTGACAAACAAAAAGCCTGGACCCAACTACCTGCAGACTGAAAAGCATTAGGGAAATTAGAATAGTGAAAATATTTGCAAAAGTTGAAAATGTCCTTCTACACCATCCTCAAAGACATCATGACTGCTAATCGCTGTAAACAAACAGAACTTTTAAAATCAGTGTAAAAATGCCTCTAAAAGTATTTATATAAAGTGATTTTTGGGTATATAAAATATTCCTCATCTGAAAAACAGATGGAAATTTTTTTTAAAAAATCAGAAAATGTGTTTAAAAGACTATTAAAGGCTCAAAATGAAGAGATGCATAAATTCATTATGGAAGAAGTTCTGTCTGGAGGTGAAGGGTATTGAAATGGCACTGTTTGAGTGTTCAGGGCATGAACATACACTGTAAGCATTAAAGAGCTCAATTAATAGAATTCAAAAATTGAAGTCCAAACTAATTTCTGATTTAGGAATAATGAAGTACTTTCTTTCATAAGGTTGACTTATATCAAATGTAAGAATGTTTCAATAGCCCCATTTTATTTAATGTCTTAAGCACAAAAAGAGCATAGGGTATGGGGTTTAAGAACTTAGTCTCTGCAGCTAGGTCATTTGGGCTTGATTCATGGTTCTACCTAAAGTCCCCGTTGTACTTTTTGCAAATGATTCAAACTGTATGCTGCTTGAATTCCTCAATTAGAAAGCAGGGACAGCTTATAATGACCTCATGGGTTTTTATGAAAATTAAATTAATTAATACACATAAGGCAGTTTAGAATGATGCCCAACACAAAACTATTCATTAAAAGTCAGCTATTACTAGTATTCCTAATTTAAAATGAGGTAACATCAGAGATGTAAAGTGACTTTCAAGGTGCACAGCTGCTTAACAGTCAACATGGTCCCCTGAATTTCAGATTTTATTTACCTGGTTGCCTTCCCCAAAACTTTCCACACAAATTGAAGTAAAAACAATCTGGGTTTCAATAACATTGTTTAGTTTCTATTCTATTTGTATTCAAACCATTATTGGCTACTCCTATGCTGCAAATAAATTTCAGTTATTTCCCAATTCACAAAATATTTTCTAGCTTTTCTTTTCTTCACCCAAAAAGTCTAAGAACCTTTTAATAACTAAATTCCATCAGTTAAAATTTAGATAAGGCTCCAGATCAAATTTTAATTGGACTCTGCCAGGCATCAATACTTAACTCAGAGGAGGGCTAAACTTCAAAGGCTGTGGCTACATGTGCTACATTTTGTGGCCCAATCTTAAATCACTGGTGACCTGTTGGGTATAAAAACTCCAAGCCTCACAACTTGGCATTGCATGCAAATGAAACCACAATGATTTGTTAATAGACCTTTTGTCCTGAAAATATTCTATTCCAAAATGTGTGACCATAAAGACAGCATACAGATAAGGACACAGTACAAAGTTGTAGAAAACTGACAGATCTAGCTCCTGGTCTCAGCTGTACCTTCAACTAGTTTTTTGTCAAATAACAAGGTTGAAATAAGTGATAATTAAGTCTTTCAAGATTTAAGATTTATGCACTATGTTAAGTTTATTTGGTTTTTGTTTATCTTTTGGGAATATAGGTAACCCCCATATAACACGGTTCTTAGGTTCCTAAAATGGTGTAATACATGCATGCTGTAATACAAAGAGGACTTACCTATTTCTAAAATGTTTAATTTATTCTTGAACTTTTTTAATGATTCTGAATTGATTATGGGCTCAGTTAGAAAGAGTAAATTGTTTCAGTAACAGTATTTATGATGGGTAGGGAAAAACATGCATGGAGAAATCAAGGTTTTAATCATCCCTACTTGATATGTATTAAGCAGAGACAGGTATGATTAATGCTGAACAATCCCTCCTAAACATGAGCATTTAGTTATTTTCTAAATCAAATTTCAGAATTATATATACCCTTTACAAAATTAAAAAAAATTTACAATAACCAAGAAATACAGCTTTCATTCAAATTCTGCATTAGTTTGTTAGGGCTTCCATAACGAAATACTACAGACTGAGGAGTTTAACAACAAAGATTTATTTTTACACTCTTCTAGAGGCTGGAAGTTTTAGATCAATTTGTCAGCAGATTTGCTTTCTCCTGAGGTCTCTTTCCTGACTTACTGATAGCTCCTTCTTGTCATATCTTCACATAGACTTTCCCCTATTAAAATGCATCCCCAGTGTCTTTCCCTCTTCTTAGAAGGACACTCACCATATTGAAAAAGGGCCCACCATATAACATTATTTAACCTTAATTATCTCTTTAAAGGCCCTATCTCCAAAAACAGTCAGAATCTTAAGTGTACTAGTGGGTTAGGGCTTCAATATAAAAATCTGGGGAGAGGATATATTTCAATTCATAACAGAATCTGTACTTCTACTATCATTGTTTTTCTCCCTTAGCCTGTGCTTCTTCAACTATGTTCAGAAAACTAAACATCTTTTTGTGATGAAATTTACTGAAAGGAGTATCAATATTTTATCCAGAATGTTTAATAGCAATACAAAGACTCATCCATTCAATTCTCCTTTGTCTATGTCATATGCATGACAGTTTTATTCATTGTTTAAAAAATGAGGTCTTTAAATTTACTACTTGTGATGAATTTAGTCTATTCCTGAGACCAAAGTATTTAAACTGGGGAAAGGGTAGAAAAGAGAAAGACTAGTTAAAATACTGACTGTAGCTGAAAAAATGAATAAGAGTAAATTTAAGTTATTAATGAAAACTTGGTGGACTAAATGAGTGCTCACAGAGGCAGAAAAAAAAAGGGTGCACTGACAGTGGCCTTGGTAGGAGCCTAGAAAAACTAAAACACCCATCCTGGGAAGACCAGTTCTCAGTTCTTTTAGGAGGACTTCACAACATATCAATGGAATGTTAAAGAAAAGGAAATACTTATTTAAGAGTCAAAATAGGAATGAATCTGAACACACTTACTGGCCTCAACTTAAGAAGGGTTTCACTCAAGATGGCAGAATAGTCAAAGACTATGCTTGTCTTCTACCACGACCACATTCAAATTACCACTAAATTATAAAACAATCAACCTTGAGGACCATCCAAACACTAGCTGAATAGAGGTCCTATAACTAAGAATATAAAAAAATAAAAGCCACATGAGACTGGTAGGAGGGGCATAAAAGTGAAATGGGTAAAGAATTAGAAGGAATATCTCATATTCAAAGGTTTCCTCTGAAGAGCGAGCAGTCTCAGCCCCACACTGGACTTCCCAGCTTGGAGCACTAGTACCAGGAAAATGAGCCCTCACAGCATCTGGCTGTGAAAATCTGTAGGGATTCTGTCCACCCAGGTAAGACAGAAGCTACTAGAAAATTAGACATTTTAAAAACCCATGGATAGACACTGTCTCTCACTCTAAGGCAGTGGTTCTCAACCTACCTAATGCCGTGAACCTTTAATACAGTTCCTCATGTTGTGGTGACCCCTATAAAATTATTTTTGTTGCTACTTCATAACTGTAATTTTGCTACTGTTATGAATCGTAAAATAAATATCTGATATGTGTTTTCCAATGGTCTTAGGTGACCCCTGTGAAAGGGTCATTCAATCCCCGAAGGTTGAGAACCGCTGCCTAAGGCATTCATGCTAAGATCTAGAAAAATGTTGCTTGGAAGATTTCAGAGACAGACAGAGAGAGAGACAGAGTTGTCATCAGAGTGAGGGCTGGAGGGAAAGCTGCCATTGTCCTTCTTTTGAGCCCTCTCCTCACAGGGACAAATCTGAATTTTCATTGGCCTGGTGAGTTGCACTTATTCCACCCTGGTGATTCCCTGGGACCCTGCCATATCCAACTCACATACCACCCTAGACTGTTTGAGTGGTTCATGAGGGGCCAGTGTTTGCCCACACTGCTGTCTTTCTTAAACAACTTTTGGGGGTCTGCAAGTTCCAGGCAGGCAGTAGCTGACCTCAGTGTACTTTAAGCCTATTACAGAGTGGCTCCAGGCTCAGAACTGGCATCAAATATGATTCTGAATCAACTTTTGGAGCACTACTGTCTCCATTCTGATGTCTCCCTGAGATCTCATGCCGTTTAACTCCTGTACCACCTGAGGCTCCTTCAGTGGATGAACCTATAAACAGCCAACAGGTAGTGGCAGGCCTTGAGGTGTCCTTGGCCTATTGCTGAGTTGATCCAAGCCCAGTACTGCTGACAGCAAAGCTCAATTTGCAGGGTTCTCACTCCCATGCATCTCCAGACCCAGCACAGGCAGCAACGAAATGCAGACTGCTTTATAGCTGCACTCCAGTAGCACCAGACCAATCACAAGCAATGAGTGACCTTTGCATGCTTAAGAGCCCCTCCCCAAGTATGCTGAGGCTGGCTTCAAACCACAACAGAACACCATTCAATTAGCCCTACAGCAGGTAAACTCAAAGGGTGGTTTCAGCAGACACCAGAGCCTGCTTGGCAAACCCTATTCCATGAGATCAACACCTACACTGTGGTAGTGGTCGATTCTCATAGCCAGTAAGCCTCAGGGTCAATTCTACCCACTGATGTGGCAACAGCAATCTGGGCTCCACAACAAGAGGAGGGCACACATGACACATACAAGAGACATTTCTTGAGCATCTGACTCTGGTGGTAAGAAAGACTGCACCACTGGATCCAATAGGCCACCTCCTAAATACCTCTATCAAGACTGAAAGAAATAGCAAATCTACCTAATACACGGATAAAAACACAGGGAGGCAACCAAAATAAAGAGACAATAAAATTTAACAAACTATAGAATGGAACAAAGGTCCAGGAAAAGAACTAACAAAATGAAAATAAGCAACCTACTAGACCAGAATTAAAACCACTGGTTATAAGTATTCTCAATAAACTCAGTGAGAACTTCAACAAGAGATAAGAAACATAAAAATGGAGAAAAAGAATTTTAAAAATAAGTCAGAAGTGAATAATACAATAACTAAAGTTAAAAATACATTAGAGGAAATTAATAGCAGATTAGATGAAGCAGAGGATCAAATCAGCAATTTAGAAGACAAGGTAACAGAAAACACCAGGTAATCTGAACTGCAAAAAAAATAACTTTTTAAAAATGAGAATAGTTTAAGGGACCTCTGGGACAACATCAAGTATAACAACATTAACATCATAGGGGTACCATAGTAAGAAGAGAGAGAACAAAGAATTGAAAAAACTATTCAAAGAAATAGTGACTAAAATCTTTCCTAACCTGGTGAGGAAAGTAGTCTAGGAAGCTCAAAGTTCCAAACAAGATGTGTATATGAACCACAGCTTCTTTATCCAGTCATCTGTCACAGGGCACTTTGGTTGTTTCCATGTTTTGGCCACTGTGAACAACGCTGCAATGAACATTGGGGTACATAAGTCTTTGCGATATTACTCAGCTATAAGAAAAGATGAAATATTGCCATTTGCAACAAAATGGATGGACCTGGAGATCATCATTCTTAGTGAAATAAGCCAGACAGAAAAAACAAAGAACTGTATGACTTCACCCATATGCGGAATATAAAACTGAAAGCAAAGAAAAAAAGAAATGAACGAACAAATAACCCGTGGACACAATCAATAGTTTAATGTTTATTTGGGGATGAGTGGGTTAGGGAGGGGAGAAAGGGGAGGGGGTGGGAGAGGAGGGGGGAAGCTAAATATAAGGTGATGGAAAGAGAAGTCGCATGAGTTGGTGAACTTATTATGCATCAAGTTGACAATGCACTGTAGAATTGTATGCCTGAAACCTATGTAATTCTTGCTAAGAGATGTCACCTCAAAAAATCTACCAATAAAAATGAATTAAAAAAAAAAGATGAACCCAAAGAGGCCCACACCAAGACACATCATAATTAAAATGCCAAAGGTTAATAACAAAGGAAGAATCTTAAAAGCAGCAAGATTCCATGGACACAATCAATAGTTCAATGTTGATTTGGGAATGAGTACGTTAGGGAGGAGAGAAAGGGGAAGGGGTGGGAGAGGAGGGAGGGGAAGCTAAATATAAGGTGATGGAAAGAGAACTCAAAAAAAAATTCATTCGAATGTACTTTAAAAATAAATAAATAAATAAAAGCAGCAAGAGAAAAGCAGTTATTTACCAAAAATATTTCCCATAAAACTGTCAGCTGACTTCTCAACAAAAACTGCAAGCTACAGGGGATTGGCAGCAAATATTCAAAGCAATGAAAAGCAAGGACCTACAATGAAGATTACTCCACCCACAAAGCTATTATTTAGGATTGAAAAATAGATAAAAAGCTATAGGAGTTCATCTTCACCAAACCAGTGTTATAAGATATGTTAAAGGGAGTTTCTAAAGAGGAAAAACAAATGAAAACTATGAATAATAAAATTTAAATAATTGTGTATTTATCAACAACCACTTTAAAGTTAAATAAATTAAATGTTCCAATCAAAAGCCATAAGAAAATAAGGCTTACTTGTTTGCTGTCTAGTAAAGATTCACTTCAGATATGCTGCTTACTAAAGACTCACTTGAAATTAAAAGACACTTTTAAACAGAAAGTAAAGTGATAAAAAAATATTGTATGCAAATAAAAATGGAAAAAAAAGCTGAAGTGGCAATATCTATACCAGACAAAGTAAACTTTAAAACAAAAGCTATAATAAAAGACAAGCAAAGAAATACCATAAGGATAAAGAAATCAATCCAACCAGAGGATATAATCATTGTAAACATTTATGCATCCAACATAGGAGCACCTAAATATATAAAGCAGATATTGATGGACAAAAAGGCAGAGGCAGACTGTAATACAATCATAACAGAGGACTTTAACACCCCATTTATATCAATGAATGGAGCTTCCAGATTAAAAAAAGCAACAAGGGAATAGCAGCATTAAATGACACATTAAACCATATAGATTTAATTAAAACTTTTAGAGCAATTTACCCCAAAGCAACAGAACATGCATTCTTTTCAAGTGCATATAAAACATTTTCCAAGATAGACTTCATGTTAGGCCACAAAACCAGTCTCAATAATTTTAGGATTGAAATCATATCAAGTGTCTTCTTTGATTACAATGTTATAGACCAGAAATCAATTACAATGAAAGAACTGAAAAACATACCAATACATGGAGGCTAAATAATATGCTATTGAAAAATGTTTGAGTTAACAATGGGATCACAGAATAAATGAAAGCATACCTTGAGACAAATAAAAACCAAAACACAGTGATCCAAAATCTATGGGACACAGCTAAAGCAGTCCTAAGAAGAAAATTCATAGCAACAGAGGTCTACCTCAGGACACTAAAGAATCTCAAATAAACAATCTAACTTTACACTTAAAATAACTAGAAACAGAACAAAAAACAAAGCTTAAAGCAAGTAGAAAAAATTAATAATGATTAGAGGACAAATAAATGAAATAGAGTTTAAAATATCAACAACAAAAAAGATCAGTTAAACCAAGAGCTGTTTTTTTGAAAAGATAAATAAAATAATAAACCTATAATAAAACTAATACCAAAAGAAAGGAGAAAGGAGCCAAATGAATAAAATCATAAGTGAAAGAGGAGATGTAACAATGAACACCATGGAAATATATAGGATTATAATAAAATAATATCAACAATTATATCCCAGAAAATTAGAAAATCTGAAAGAAATGGATAAATTTCTAAAAGTATATAATCTTTCTAGACTAAATCATGAAACAGAAAATCTAAACAGACCTATTACTATTAAAGAAATCAAATTAGTAATAAAAAAATTTAGATAAAAATAAAGTCTTAGATCAATGTTTTCATAGGCAAATTTTATCTAACCTTCAAAAAATTCACACCTATTTTTCTCAAGATATTCTAAAATATGAAACAGAATGAAAAACTTCCAAGCTCATTTATCAAGGTCATCATTACCCTGATTTCAACACCAAAGACATATATATATGCCAATGTCTTCAATGAACATAAATGCAAAAATTCTCAATAAAATATTAGCAAACTGAATTCAGCAATACATTTAAAAGATCATAAACCATGAAAAGGTGGGATTTACACCTGAAATGCAAGGTTGATTCAGTACTTGCAAATCAATTAATATGATGCACCATGTAAATAAAATGAAATTTAAAAATCATAAGGTCATATCACTAGATAAATAAAAAGCTTTTGAAAAAATTCAAAATATATTTATGATCAAAACTCTAGCAAAGTATAAATAAAGAAAACATATCCCAACATAATAAAGGTCATATATGACAAATCTACAGATAACATTATACTCAATGATGAAAAGCTAAAAGTATTTTCCTTAAAATAGGAAAATTCATTTTTACCACTTCAATTCAACAGAGCGTTAGAAATCCCAGCTACAGCAATCAGACAAATAAATAAATAAATAAATAGCATCCAAATTGAAAAGGAAAAGTTAAAAGGCCTTTATTTGCAGATGACATGATATTATATAATGAGAATACTAAAAATTCCACCACAAAGCTATTAGGACTGATAAGTGAATTCATTAAAGTATCAGATTACAAAATTAATATTCAGTAATTCTTTGCATTTTTATATACTGATAATAAATTATCAGAAATATAAATTAAGAAAAAATCCCATATACAATTGCATAAAAAAGAAATACTGAATATAAAGCAAGAGGGAGGGCAAGATGGCAGTGGGAGAGGAGGTCCCTAAAGCCTCTTCCAGAAAACACAATTCAGCAGTCGTCCAGGAGCCAAGAAAGAGAACCCTGAATGACACAACGGCAGCTGAGAAATCCACATATTGTAAATAAACACCTGAAGGTTGGAGAGAAGCGGTGAAAGGGAGAGAGGGGAGAGAGCAGAAATAGATCACAACAGGACCTGATCACTGCTGACTATTTGGGAGCAGCACAGTGCACAGGAGTGGGGAAGCCAAGAGGCGACAAGAGTAAAAGCCACCAAAATGACAGAACGGTGGGAGATCATGGGGGAGCCAGGCCTTAGAGCAGTGTGTTGGGGACAGAGCTTGGGAGCCAGCCTCTAAGCTTTTGAGTAACAAGAGGGCTAAGCAACCACAGCCTTAGGTGGGTCCCTAGAGACAGCACCTCAGCTCCTGGTGCCCTCGCGACCCACAGCACAAGCTCACATGGGTCCTGTTCCATAGGACCATGGTTCCTGTTCATGGCCCATAGTAGAGGCGAGCTGGCTGCCTTCATAATCTCTGAGGTCAGGGTCAAAGCTTAGGACTTGTGGTGCCCTCAACTGCACGCATGCCCCTGGGACCTACAAGCAGTGCAAGGCTGCAGACTCCACCCCAGTGGTTGCTTGCTGGAGCAGGCCCAAGAAGAAAGGCAGATTTGATAGCATTCAACCCATCCAGCAACAACAGCCTTGGCACGCATCACCCAGCTTCTCTAACATAGGCAGGAGGTAGAGCTGCCCCAGCATGCTTTTTTGGGGTCTCTTTCCTCTCCTACCACCTTCCCAACCAACTAACTAACTGCAGGAAACGTAGGGACCCTGGATACATGCCCACCACTTCCACACATGGCAGGAGACCAGAAATAAGAAATAAACAACACCCCTCTCCCAAAACTTGGACCCCAGAGCCATCTAGTGTCTGTCCTACAACAAGACACCACAAAAATACTAATCAGGTCTCCTGGGTTCTGCTGAACATAGCGCCCTCATGTCAAAGAGGAAGAACCCAGCAGACAGGATGAATTCCTTAAAAACTAAAACTGCTTAGAAAGAACATAAAATTTATCCAGAAAACAGCTTCTTAGACTTAGAAGTTTCTGAACTAAATAACAGAGAATTTAAGGTAACCGTTCTAAAGGCTCTGATAGAAACAAAAACATATGGGCACAACACCATAGCTGAGATGAATGACCTCAGGAAAAAAATCCATGAACAAAAGAAACAATTTAAAAAAGAAATTCAAAACATAAGGAAGAACGGGATGGAAATTCAATAGATAAATAATACAACAAAAGAAGTGAGAAATGAAATAACTGCCATAGGAAACAGGGCCAACCAGATGAAGGAAAGAATAAGTGAAATTGAAGATCAGAACACCTCAGAAAGAGGAAGAAAGGGAATACAGAACCAAAAGAATTGAAAAAACTCTGCAAGAACTATTTGACTCCGTGAGACAAAACAACACCGAGATAATAGGATTAGAAGAAGGAGCAGAACACTCTACAGAGAGCATACTCAAATAAATAGTAGAAGAGAACTTTCCAAACTATGGAAAGATCTGGAACGCCAAGTTCAAGAAGAAAACAGGTCCCCTAGATACCTAAACCCAGGCCAATCTTCTCCAAGACATATGGTACTAAAGATGTCCAAAACTAAAGACAAAGAGACAATTCTCAAGATAGCTAAGGAAAAAAGAATTATAACTTTTAGAGGAAAACCCATCAGGCTGACATCAGACTTCTTAACAGAAACTCTACAAGCAATAAGGGAGTGGAACCCAATATTCAAAACTATAAGAGAGAGAAACTTTCAGCTAAGAATAAATTATCCAGCAAAATTATCTTTCAGATATTAAGGTGGAATAAAGACCTTCTCAGACACACAAAAGCTGAGGGAATTTGCCAGAACAGGTCCAGCACTTCAAGAAATACTGAAGGTGACTCTTCAACCTGAAACAGAACATCAGGAAAAATGGAAATAAAGTTGGGGCAACACAAAAGAAACAAAAATAAAACAAAAACAAACAAACAAATAAGTAATGGCCACAGGAAATGTTCACATATCGATCATCATTATAAATGTTAATAAACTGAACTCACCAATAAAAAGACACAGAGTAGCAGATGGGATTAAAAAACAGAATGCATCCATATGCTGTTTCTAACAGATACACTTCAGCCATAAGGACAAACACAGACTTAGAGTGAAAAAACAGGAAACAATACTCCAAGCAAATGGTAACCAAAGAAAAGCAGGAGTTGCTATACTGATATCTGATAAAATAAACTTCAGGTTAAAAAAGATAGTAAGAGACAAAAATGGACATTACATGATGATAAAAGGCACAATACAGCAACAAAAAGATTTGACACTAATTAATATACATGCTCCCAATCAGGGAGCACCAAAATATACAAAGCAACTACTAACAGATTTGAAAGGATAAACTGACAAAAACACAACCATTGTGGAAGATTTAAATACCCCACTAACAGCTATGGACAGATCATCCAAACAGAAAATAAATGAGGAAATATCAGCTCTAAACAACACATTACAGCAAATGGACATATTTGACATTTACAGGACACTTCATTCAGCGAAAACAGACTATACCTTCTTTTCTAGTGCATATGGAACATTCTCAAGAATAAACTATATGCTGGGACATAAAAGTAGCCTCAGCAAATTCAAGAAGATCGAAATCATACCAGGTATATTCCCAGACCACAAAGCTTTGAAATTGGAGATCAACTGTAAAAACAAAGCAGAAAAAATAAACCACATGTACATGGAGATTAAACAACATATTATTAAAAAATGGCTGGATAAAGGAACAAATAAAAGAAGAGATTAAGAAATATATAGAAAATAATGACAATGAAAAATACAATGTATTAGAATTATTGGGACACCGCAAAAGGGGTAATAAGAGGGCAATTTATATCACTACAAGCCTATCTTAAGAAATAAGAAAAACACTTTAGTATCTCATTTTAAAGAATTAGAAAAGGAAGAGCAGACAAAACCCAAAGTCAGCAGAAAAAAAATAATAAAATTAAAGCAGAGCTAAACCAATTAGAGAACAGAAGGACAATAGAAAACATTAATATTATGAAGAGCTGATTCTTTGAGAAAGTTAACAAAATTGACAAAACCCTGGCTAGACTAATCAAAGGATGAAAGAAAAAAACACAAATATCCAAAATTAGAAATGAATGGGGAGAAATTACCACTGACACCTCAGAAATACAAAGGATTATATGAAAATATTTTGAAGGGGTTTATGCCACTAAGTTTAACAAACTAGAATAAATGGACAACTTCCTAGAAACTTATAGCCTACATACACTGAACCAAGAAGAACTGGATAATATAAATAAACCAATCAATAGCAAAGAGATTGAAATGACTATCCATAATATCTCTACAGGCAAAAGCCCTGGACCAGATGAACTCACCAATGAGTTCTACCAAACATTCAAAGAAGAATTAACACCGATCCTCCTCAGAGTCTTCAAAAAAACTGAAGAGGAAGCAATACTTTCTACCTCATTCTATGAGGCCAACATTACTCTAATACCAAAGCCTGGTAAAGACAACACAATAAAAGAAAACTATAGAACAATATCTCTGATGAACAGAAATGCAAAAATCCTAAACAAAATATTAGCAAATACAATACAACAATGCATCAAAAAGATAATACATAATGATCAAGTGGTATTCATCCCAGGAGCACAAGGATTGTTCAAAATATGAAAATCAATCAATGTGATACACCACATAAACAAAATAAAAGATAAAGTCCATATGGTCATATCAAGTGATGCAGAAAAAGCTTTTGACAAGATACAACATCCACTAATGATCAAAACACTAAATAAAATAGGTATAGAAAGGAAGTATCTTAACATAATAAAAACCATATATCGCAAACCCTTGGCTAACATAATACTGAATGGGGAAAAGGTGAAGCCTATTCCCCTAAAATCAGGAACAAGACAGGGATGCCCCCTGTTACCACTGTTATTTAATATAGTACTGGATGTTCTAGCCACAGCAATCAGGCAAGAGAAAGGAATAAAATGTATACAAATTGGGAAAGGAGAGGTCAAATTGTTACTATTTGCAGATGACATAATCCTTTATATCAAAATTCTAAAGATTCTACCAGGAAACTATTAGAAACAATAAATGAATACAGTAAAGTTGCAGAAATTAAAATCAATGTACAAAAACCAACAGCGTTCATATATACAAACAACAAATCCTCAGAAAAAGAAGTGAGGGAGTCAATTCCTTTCCCTACCACAACAAAAAGAATGAAATACCTGGGAATTAACAAAGAATGCGACAGACTTATACATGGAAAACTATAAGACGCTTTTGAAAGAAATTGAAACACATATTAAGAAATGGAAAAATATCTGCTATTCATGAAGAGGAATACTTAATATTGTTAAAATGTCCATTCTGCCCAAAGCAATCTACAGATTTAATGCAATACCCATCAAAATACCACAGTCAAAATACCTTCATGAACTAGATTAAAAAATTATCAGATTTATATGGAACCATAAAAGACCTGGAATTGCCAAAGCAATACTACATAAAAAGAATAAGGCTGGTGGCATTACACTCCCTTACTTCAATTTATATTACAAAGCATCAATAGTCAAAACAGCTTGGTATTGGCAGAAAGACAGAAATATCGACCAATGGAAAAGAACTGAAAATCCAGAAATAAATCCACAAATTTATGGACAAATAATTTTTGATAAAGGAGCAAAAAGTATACAATGGAGAAATGACTGCCTCTTTAGTAGGTGGTTATGGGAAAACATATGCAAAAGAATGAACCTGATCTGTGAACTCTCTCCATATACAAAAATTAACTCAAAGTGGATTAAAGACCTTCATATAAGACCTGCAACAATAAACCGTATAGAAGAAGACATTGATACTAAACTTATAGACCTAGGACTCAAGGAAGACTTCATGAACCTGACCTCAAAGGCAAGGGAAGTAAAAGCAAAATAAATTATTAGGATTATATCAAACGAAAAAGCTTCTGCACAGCAAAAGAAACCATCAACAAGGCAAAAAGACAGCCAACTGAATGGGAGAAAATATTTGCAAACAACATATCAGATAAGGGTCTAATATCTAAAATATATAAATAACTAAAAGACTTAACAACAAAAAAACAAACAACCCAATTAAAATGTAGGCAGAAGAACTAAACAGACAATTCTCCCATGAAGAAATACAAATGGGCAGCAGACATATGAAAAAACACTCATCCTCATTAGCTATCAGGGAAATGCAAATCAAAACCACAATGAGATACCACCTCACACCTGTGAGAATGGCTGTTATCAACAAGACAAGGAAGAACAAGTGCTGGAGAGGATGTGGAGAAAAAGGAACTCTGGTACACTGCTAGTGCAAACTGGTATGACCACTGTGGAAGGCGGTGTGGAGATTCCTCAGAAAATTGGGAATGGAGCTACCATTTGACCCAGGAATCCCCCTTCTGGGGATCTACCCCAAAAACTTGAAAACCTTTGTCTGCAAAGACTTATGTACCCCAATGTTCATTGCAGCGCTGTTCACAGTGGCCAAAACATGGAAACAACCAAAGTGCCCTGCGACAGATGACTGGATAAAGAAGCTGTGGTACATATACACAATGGAATATTACTCAGCTATAAGAAAAGATGAAATACTGCCACTTGCAACAAAATGGATGGACTTGGGGATCATCATGCTTAGTGATATAATTCAGACAGAAAAAACAAAGAACTGTATGACCACTCATATGCGGAATATAAAACTGAAAGCAAAGAAAAAAAGAAATGAACAAACAAATAACCTATGGACACAATCAATAGTTTAATGTTTATTTGGGGGGGGGGGGGTCAGGGGGGGGAGAAGGGGGCGGGGGTGGGAGAGGAGGGGGGAAGCTAAATATAAGGTGATGGAAGGAGAAGTCACATTAGGTGGTGAACTTATTTTACATCAAGTTCACAATGCAGTGTAGAATTGTGTGCCTGAAA
>PVJL010006519.1:0-68073 GCA_004026885.1 Lyroderma lyra
TAGTCTCCTTACGTCACTGATCACCGGGCAAATCCCCCGGCCGTTGCTGGGGGTGGGGCAGCAGGACCGGGAAAAGAAAACTGAAATTACTGGGAGACCGGGCTGCGCGGAGGCACATAACCTGAGTTTGCGTGTAGAGCGCTCCACCCCCACGCACCCTGTTGCCGGCGAAGAAGTAGAATTTTGAGGCCTAAAGAGACTTCTTTGTAGGACTCTGGGATGCCAGAATCCCCTCCCCTCCTGCCGCGATTCCCTAACTTCCGATTCCAGCCCGGTCTGGATCAGGGTCAGTGGGCGCTTTGCGGCTAAATAGGACTCCCTGCCTCCAGCGTGGACTAAATTTGCTTCCTGGACTAGGCAGGATTTTAGCAAGCAAATATTCTCAGTGGGCTATTTGCAAAAATTAACTACTATTTCTGAAGCGCCTATGATGAGTAAGTGGCTGTACATAAAATATCCTTAAATCGGGCAGGGATTACTGTCCCCATTCGACAGAAAAGATAACAGGTTCAAGAGTTTAGCGGCCTGGCCCTGGCTCAGTGTGCCAGTGTCCCTCCTTGGAGCTGAATTCGGAAACCACAGAGCCCAGAAAGTGGGTTCCCAGGGTCCTAGGTGGAGGCTCCCGCGCATACCTGTTGGCCATGCACGGCCCCAGAAGCTGACTAACCGAAGGTTCCCTGGCTGCCCAACCTACGTTCACACGTTCACTTCCTGCTCTGCCTGCAGCCACTGCAGGCGATCCGGTCCCCTCGGCATTTGTTGCTGTGTCCCAGCCCCCGCCGCATTTAAAATCTCTCAGTCTCCCGGAGCCAGCGGGGCTGTCGCCGCGTTCAGCCCGTGCGCGGAGCTGGAGGCTTGGCGGCTGTTTGGAAATGGCCGTTGAAGGTTCTCCGGGTCAGGTCGGTCTCTGCCCCAAGGGTGGATGAAACATCAGGTTGGGGGCACAGATTGCCCGCCGAGGCGAGGTTTAAGCGGGTAAATTTCAGTTATGGGGGCTATTCATGGCGGGGTGAACTCAGGGTCCTAAACTCTAAAAACTTGCCTGGCCTCCACAAGGGGTGGAGGAATTTAAAGTGAATGCTTACTGAGTGTTTAATGTATAGTGGTACAGTGGGTGGGGTATTCAGAAGAAATTCATGGACATCTTTTACACCCCTGTTCTCTCCATGCTCACAGTCTTTTCTTCCTTTGTCCAGTGGTATAACTCCCATAGCCCCTCGTCTGTGGGTGAGAGGTGTTTGGACCTCACCTGTTGGGCACAGCTCTGGTGGGCCTGGGCTGTGGGTGTGGTCTTAGCACATCCTAGACCCTCCATCTACCTGCTTTTTTTAGTTGGTGTTGTGGAAGAAAGCGTATTTAAAGTACTCCTTAATAGTGACTGCAACAATTTGCAACCCCAGCAACAGTGCAGGAGCATCCCCTTTTCCCCAGGTCCTTGCTAGCATTTGTTGTTTCTTAATTTATTGATGATAGCCATGCTGACAGGTGTGAGGTGATATCTCATTGTGGTTTTTATTTGCATTTCTATGATTAGTGACGTTGAGCATCTTTTCATATGTCTGTTGGCCATCTGTATGTCCTCTTTGTAGAAAAGTCTATTAAGGTCCTCTGCTCATTTTTAAGTTGGATTGTTTGTTTTTTCGGTGTTAAGTTTGTTTTTTGGTGGGATTGCAAACTGGTGCAGCCACTCTGGAAAACGGAATGGAGGTTCCTCAAAAAATTAAAAATAGAACCACCTTATGACCCAGCAATTTCATTTCTGGATATTTATCTGAAGAAATCTAAAATGCTACTTTGAAAAGATATTATGCACCCCTATTCATTGCAGCATTATTTACAATAGCCAGGATATGGAAGCAACTTAAGTGCCCATTAATAGATAATTGGATAAAGAAGATGTGGTACATATACACAATTTAATATTACCTGACCATAAAAAAGAATGAATCTTATCATTTGCAACAACATGGATGGACCTGGAAAGTATTATGCTAAATGAAATAAGTCAAACAGAAAGACAAATACCATATGAGCTCATTTGTATGATGAATATAAAGAAATATACAAAAACACACAACAGAAGCACACACAGATTCAGAGAACAAACTGATGGGTGGCCAGAAGGGGGTTGCGGGACTGGGTGAAAAAGGTGAAGGGATTAAGAGGTACAAATTAGTAATTAAAAAATAGGAGTTCCCTGATGGTGTGGTGGCTTAAGGCTTTGGTGCTGGCACTGTCAACGCTGCGGCCTGAGTTCGATTCCCAGCCAGGGAGCTACCCACATACCAAAAAGCAAAAAAAAAAAAAATTAGTCAAGGAGGTGTAAAAGCATAGGGAATATAGTCAATAATAGTGTAATTACTATGTATATTGCCAAGTGGTACTAGACATATTGGGGGGATCAATTTGTAAATTATGTGAATGTCTAACCACTATGCTATACCACTGAAACTACCATATTTTATCTTGCATAATGCACACCCATGTTTTTGGCTTAAATTTTCAGGGAAAAAAAAATCTTTCGTTTTAATTTTTTAATTCAAATTTATATTTGTTTATGTTTAGGTACTTGTTTTTTGTATTTTAAAGGAATTTTAGCATTCACTTTTTAACATGTTATGGTACAAGAAATTTTATGTAACACTTCTAACTCATAATCATAAATAAAAAAATTAAAAACATATAGATATAGACTTAATACTACCCATGTATAATGTGCATCCTCATTTTTTCTTCACAAATTTGGGCAAAAATGCACATTAAAAATGGCAAAATATGGTCATATTAAACAATATTGAATGTCAACTGTAATTGAAAATAAAATTTTAAAAATAGCAACCATAAATAGAAATACTCCTTAATGATTTTGTGTTACTAATCTATTTTCTCCCAGTCCCTAGGAGGTATTTGCTCCACCTACAGTCCATTCTGGGAATACTCCAGCAGTAGAGGTCCCTTTTACCCTGCTTAAAATTCTCTATCTTCCCAGCCCACTTTAGAGGGGGTAGGAAGGCCTATGCAGGGCCTCAAGGGCTAGCTAACATGACCACCTTGCTTATCTTTATGACTTCTCTCTTGCCACCTCTCCCTCAGTCCTTGTGCTTCAACCCTTCTGACCTTGAAACCTTCTGCCCTAGCCCTTTGCATGACTGTCCCCTTCTTGTCAATCATGTCTATTCAATTGACATCTCAGAAAGGCCTTCCTGCACCCTCCAGTCTAAATAAGTTTCCCATAATGCATCATTGTATTTCACTTTCTGCATTCATTCATCATTTGACAGCACCTTGTTAATTTCTTTGTCAATGTGTTTATTTCCCCTGCCCCCATAAGAGTAGAGACATCACATGTTTATCATGCACAAAGCTGTCATTAAACGTGTGTTGAATGAATGAACTCAGTTGGGGAGTTTCTGGAAACTTTCTAAAGCCATATGGTTCTGCTTGGCTATAGATTCAGTCACATACTCCCATCTCCTACCACACTGCACCCTGATTGACACAGCTTCTTAAGCCCACATAAGGGGGGTGGAAATGGTGACTCAAAGACTTGCTATGTGGTCAGAGGCAGTTTTGTTGCAGTGCACAGTGGCACCTGCCCTTGCATCTGCTGGGCACTCAGACTCATTGGCCCCCCAAGCCTCAGAGAGCAGAGCCAGAACTCCTTCCTAAAGCTCTCCAGCCCTGTGTTCATACCAGATGGAGACCAGAGCAGTATATGGGGCTAATTTGGGGTTTGATTTTGGGGTCAAGGCTCTGCTTGGCTCTCCATGGACAGGAGTCCTTCTCTTTATCACATTCTGTGTATTTTGAAGAGTTGCTCAGCCTCTATGTGCCACAGGTTCTTTTTCTGCAAAATGGAGATGGTAATTATATCCACCTCATAGAATTGTTGTGAAAATTAAATGAGACAATCCAGGTAAAGTCTTAGAAACAATGAATAAGTGTCAACTAAGTCAAAGGGTATGATAATTACTTGCATTCGAAATGAGACTTTTTTTTTGACAGGTGATGCCAACTTTATTACCATAGGGTGAACAGCACAACATTTCTCATCCTACACATTAGGTGGGAACTAGCAATCTAGGCGATAATTTTACAAAGCATATTGGAAAAATCCCTGGGGAAATGTTGAAGTGGTTTTTGTAAACTGCAAGCTTTAAGTTAAAGGTAATTAAATATGTTGAAGAGCATGGGAACAGAACTGCCAAGGCAAGACACTTTGTGGGACCTCCTCCCACAGAGGGTGTCATCAGATTGTCGAGGCAACAGGGAGAAGAGCTTCTTCAGATGCCAAGAAAGAAGAAGGCAATGCGAGGGAAACTCCAGAGTGGCTGGATGTGGAACAAGAGGTGAAGGCCTGGATTCTGGAGCAGTGTCCAACTGGGATCTCTCCAAACTCTGTGCTTCTGTGGACTCCTCCTCCAAGCTGGAAACCTTTAGAGTTAAAACTAACCCTTCATACTCTGAACTCGGTACCTCTGTGCACTCCTCCTCCAAGCAGAAATCATTCAGAGTTGACTTTAAGTCTTCATACTCCAAACTTTGTCCTTCTGTGGACTCCTGCAAACTGGAATTCTTTAGAGTTGAGTCTAGGCATTCATACTCCAAACTTGGTCCTTCTGTTGACTCCTTTTCCAAGCTGGAATCCTTTAGAATTGATGCTAACTCTTCATACTCCAAACTCTGTGCCTCTGTGGACTCCTCCAAGTAGAAATTGTTCAGAGTTGACGTTAAGCCTTCATACTCCAAACTTGGCCTTCTGTGATGACTCCTCCAAGCTGGAATACCTTAGAGTTGACACTAACCCTTCATACTTCAAACTCTGCTTCTGTGGACTCCTCCTCCAAGTGGGAATCTTTTAGAGTTGACTCTAAGCCTTCATGATCCAAACGTTGTATTTCTCCAGACTCCTCCAAAATGAGACACTTAAGTCAACCAAGATTTAGTAATGTCAAAATTTATGGTAGAGATCTTACCCAAGTCAGGAATCAGGAGGGCCTATGGGAGAAGCTATCATACCGTGTCATCAGAAAGCCCTACAGTAGGCATGTCTGACCTGCAACCCAGAGTGACTTTGAATGAGGCCCAACACAAACTCTTAAAAACATTATGATATTTTTTTGTAACTTTTTTTTTTTTTTTTAGCTCATCAGCTGTTGTTAGTGTATTTTATGTGTGGCCCAAGACAACTCTTTTTCCAATGTGGCCCAGGGAAGCTGAAAGGTTGGACACTGCTGCCTACAGGAAGAACTCAGTGTTTACAACAGAGCTCTATAGTTATAGCAGCCCCTTCCCTAACCTTCCTTTCCCCCTCTGAACTTCTTTCTATTTGCTCTCATGACTCCCACATGGCCCACCATGCCTATACTTACTAGATTGCAATCTTTTCTTTTTACCCAAATAAATATTTTTTGCTGACTAAATACATACTCAACTTTTTGTTTATGGTCAATGTTGGAAATAAAACTCCAGTGCCACAAATAAATACTCAGAGATTCAAATATCTCAGCAAGGCAATCTTTACTTCTGCAGAAGGGTGTGTAGCAGCACAATGAGATTGAGACCGCAAGCACACTGGGTGGAGAGCCACACTGGTTTTTATCCCTAATGCAGGCTTAAGGCAGCTATGTCTTACTCTATTGGCTAGGGTTTTGACTGTACATTCTATAGTGAGTGGCTCTTTCATTTGATTCATATCATTTTCCCTGTCAGTAGTAGGGTCTCATATCTATAAAACTAACTTAAAATGAAATTGGTCACCAGGTCGCTGGAGGAAAATTTTAGTCTTTGGTTGTCATGTAGCCCTTGGCATCCAGCAAGTGAGAGTCCTGCAAGCTGGAGCACATTGAATGCAGCAGTAAGACATGATTCCTATGATGATAAACAAAAGAAAGATGAGAAATGTTTCTGTTAAACCAGCAAAGTTGGGAAGCCAGGGAGGAAAGATCAAGGCTACAAAACCATTCTATTCATTTGATATTGGTCACTATGTTACAAATTTGTTTGACTTTGCCTTTGCATTAACTGTGAGTTGTCACGGAGGTTAAAACAACACAGTCCTTTAAATTCTTCACATCCATGGTTATGCCATAATAGCAGCTCTGTTTCCGAGAACTGTTTCTCTGACCTGTCTTAGTTCCTCTCCAGTGGCATGGATGACCTGGAAGGTTGCATTTAAAGCTTTTGCCATGGAGCAAGCCATTTTATTAATTTCTAAATTCAGGGCAATAGTCGTCGCTGCTACTGCAAATAGAGATAAAGCTATATATGTAGCCAGACTGAATATATGCAGGTCACTGTCATAATTAGACTCTAAAGAGAGTTTCTTGTAATATCTAGTTTGGGGAGACTTTTGGGGCAGAAAGACAGTTAATTTTCCTAGGATGCAGGGCCCTCCAGTGCTATAAGCTGGTACATAGGAATAGACAGTCTTCCCATATATGAGAAACGATCTAGCAGGCAATTTGATATGTGCATTTGCATAGCTGATTGAGGTTGTAGAGCTGCAATTTAAACTTGTATTGGCTGAAACATTAAAATGATGCTTAGTGCAGCGAGTAAATGTTACACATTCTTCCGCTGGGGTCATGGCAGAGACTTTCAGAGGAAACATGCTTTTATCCTTCTTAAAAATCTCATTGACTTGTTTAGTTTAACAATATGTCAAAACTTCAAGATTTACTCTTTATAAACCTCTACAACTTCCTTAGTTGCTCTCTTAGTTATTCCATTTTTTCTTATTCAGAAATAACCATCTTTATGACCAATTGTTTTCTTTCAGTTCCTTTAAAAATGTATTTCCATACCTTCTTAAAAACACGTATCTTCTTTTTTATATTAATTAGCATCTATAACCCTCGGAATCTTAATTTTACTGACAACTATAAAGGCAAATAATCAGTATTTCTATTGGCAAATCTACAAACACAAAAGAACTATTAGCAATTTTAAAGAGGACTCAACTTCTCTTATTTGTCCCTTATGGCCAAAACGCTGGCTTGAGAGGATTGATTTTAAAAGTGCCTCCTTTTTCTTTTTTTAAATACAGAAGAGTGAAACAAAGAGGCAGTTTATTAAATAAGGTGAATAAGGTGAAACAAAGAGAAAGAGAAAGTTTATTAGAAGTAGAAAGTACACTCCTAAGAAGCAGGAGTGGGCTCGAGCAGGAAAATGGCTCAAGAGCCCCAAATAATGAGGCTTTGGTAGTTTCACTTTCTTTAGTTCGGGAATTATCATTCCAATATTTTAACATTAACCCTAACAGTCTGTCGGGGGAATTTTTTTTTACCTTACTCTTACTTTCTTTAGAGATTAAAAAAATTTTTTTTTATTTGTAGTATTTCCCATCCTGGCTTCCTGGCTGTGGGTCCTGGTCTAGAGGTTCACCCCGTCCCTTCACTTGGAGGTTTCTCATGTTCTTGACTTTCGCTTTGTCTCTCTCCAGCTGCTTTCCTCGCAGTAACCTTAGGTACCTCTTAGCAATTGGCCTGTCAGTTTAAACCCCCAACTCGGATCAAGCTGTGAGCCAGCCCAATACCGCCCTAAGCCATATGAGGTTGCCACAGAACCGCGGATTGAGACTTCACCTTTACTCTCAGTCACACGCGCGTGCACACACACACACACACACACACTTCTGGGATGTCCTGACCACCAAGGAACTACTTCATTGTCCCAGTGACTTTTTATTACCTGGTTGCTGTGGTGCTTGCTTAGGCCTTTTTCTCGCGTTGCCAAGAGCCTGGGTTCATTCGCTGCATTGGGAGGCTCCAGCTACTTCCGACAGAGGGCTGCCCCAACCAGGCAGTGGGATGCACCTCTCTCAGGGGAGAGGATCGGAGCTCCTTCCCAAAGGGGAATGGGGTATCTTGAGCCCCCATCTTGTTGGAAATAAAACTCTGGTGCCACAAATAAATATCTGGAGATTTGAATATCTCGGCAAGGCAATTTTTATTTCTGCAGAAGGGTGTGTAGCAGCACAAGATTGAGACCACAAGCACACCAGGTGGAGAGTGGTGCAGGTTTTTATCCC
This sequence comes from Lyroderma lyra, assembly GCA_004026885.1. Taxonomy (NCBI): domain Eukaryota; kingdom Metazoa; phylum Chordata; class Mammalia; order Chiroptera; family Megadermatidae; genus Lyroderma; species Lyroderma lyra. The sequence continues at coordinate 8,033 of PVJL010006519.1, forward strand.
TAGTGCAGTCTTACTTATGGCTGAGTCTTACCCTGTTGGCTAGGGTTTTGACCATACAATCTTGTCCTCCTCCGATTTGCTAATTCCAATTCTATAGTGGGGAGGTATAAGGGAGTTACTAAGACAAAGAAAATTCCAAGGTGTCTCAGGTAACTCATGTGTAAACAGGTAAGTTGGGGTTGGGGAGAAGGAGGGGGAACATGTTCGGAAGTAGGCACTTAAAGAATGTGGGGTAACTTTTGGCAAATTTCTAGTTCTACGTGGAGACACTGCACTCTTATTTAGAAGAGAAGACATATATTCTCACAGTCAACAGTAGGTATGTTTCCAGAACAGCTGTGGTTTAACCTAAAGAAGAAATAGGGGCTGCCCTTTAAATCTGACCTTGCATAGTATATTGACTTAAAATATGGCATTCAAAAATCTCAAGGTCTTGAGAATGTTACAGTGCTTCCAAATGTTACAGGCCTCTAAACAAAAATACTTAAATGTAAGAGGCTCCCACTGTTAAAGATGCAGAGAGTTTTTTGCATCTTTCATGTGAAGGATAGCTTGGTATCATGGCCAGAATGAGTGACTGTCTCTAGATGAAAACCCGTAAGTTACATGCACTAAACTGAGTTTTAAGTCTATATTTCTGTTTTCTAGCAAAGGATTAACTAATAAAAAATAGTTATGTGCTATTAAGAACTGACTGCTTTTGGGTTAATACTTGTCTGTGGGCTAGAAAAAATAAATAACAGCCTTTTAAAAGGAAAAAAAGGCATTTGAATGCTAGCAGCCATTAACTTCTAGGCTTTGACTAGAAAGAAGGTAAAGACTGAGCCAATATATTATATGACTTGAATTCTTTTAATATGCTTTATATTCTAAATTTGGGGACTTTCATATAAATATCTCTTAATTCAAAGGCTAATGAAAATATATTTTATAATAAACAATTAGTAATTCAACTTCTAACTTTAAGAATTTTAAAACTTATGTGGTGATGATACCATCACCCCAGAATATGAATGGAATACTATCATGACATATTTGGTAAAATTATTGTGGAATTTTGCAAACCTATGAAAAGTGGAGAAAATATGGTGAACAAAAGGGGGCTACCTGGTAGGCCCGACAAGTAACTGAAAAAAAAGCACATGTAATGTTCTGATCATAAAAATGTGTAACTGAGCAGGTTATAATGAGAAGTCACATCCTAGGCCTATATGACAGATTAATCCTTACCTCAAGTGAGTCCTGTCCATTGTTTGTGTGCATCTAGGATAACATACTTAAAATGTCAGAATGAAATACCCTGGTACCTGGGTGAAATGACCTCAGTATTCCTGATTGTTACCTTTTGCCCATAGACCTCTGTGGGTCTTTTGCCCATGTACCTTTGTAAATTATACATATTAAATATTAACTATCCTGCACCCATCAATGTAAAGAAGTATGTATCTCCCCATTTTCCTTTTTATCCAGGCCTAGAGATTTCCCTGCTTTACTTTCTTTTACCTCCCTAATTTACCACCAATGAATTTAATGTAACCTTTCTTATGTCTTCTCTTTTCATTCAATGTATAAAATAAACTGCAAAACTGCTATTTCTTGGAGCATTTTCTCAATTCTTTGAGATTTTTGCTTCTGGGTCTGGCCCTCAGCAGTGGCTCAAATAAACTTTTAAAAACTTTCTTTAGGTTTGGAATTTCTTCTGTGGACACATACTTTGGCGCTTTGAGCAGGATTCTAAAGAAGACCACCCAAGACTTCTCTGCAGACTTGAGCGTGGGTCTAGGTGCCAACAGGGGCCCCCTGTGCCCCACCAGTTCCCTGCTTCACAGGGCTAAACTTGTGTGAGTTCTCTTGGAATTTCTGTCCTCCCCTGCTTTTGGTTGCAGGTCCTGACTTTATTTGAGCTGTTCCTAGAAAATCCTCGAGGTGGCACTAAAAGATAAGGGAAAAGAGGAAAGGGTGGCTGTATTTTTTTTATGTTTGTCTTTCAATTGGGATTGCTGTCCGAGAGTCTGAACAAAAAATATCTTTGCTAGTTAAATGAGACTAAACTCAGTTAACTCCAAGGAAATGGGCATCTACTCCCTCCAACCCAAATTTCAGGCATTAAGTGACTAAGAATCTTTGTGGAGTTGCCTGGGGGAAATCTCAAGGCACAAACTGGCCCCATAGGGAATTCCAATACATTTTAGTTAAACAATTGACTTGTCCAGGGACACATGCATAAGGACCGGTCATCCAGTGCTTCGAGGTCTCATGTTTGTGTTAGACAGCCAGAGAGAGAAACAGGCATGTAAGAGGGCTCAAATGACTCTGGAGGTAAAAGCCCAAGGCAGTCAACCCCTATGCAGTGCACTGTGACCCAAAACATAATATCCCCAGAAGTTTGTACAGACTCTATAAATTTCAAAAGGAAAATAAATTAAAAATGTGAAATTGTGCCTTCAAAGCAGGGAAACCCCAAGATGGAAAGCCACCTATAAGTACTCCTGCAGTGTTCAAGAATATTCATATGGGGCTTTCACTTGCAAGCATTAACAGAAATGGGAAGATTTAACTAAAAATGATCTTAGCTTAAGGTGGCTGAAATGGGGAACTTTTCATATATCCAAATTAATTTTTTCTGTGTACAACTGTAAAAAGCAGGCTATAGAATTAAACAAAATCAATGTGAAGCTTACTTTAATGGGAAATTAGAAGCCTTAAGATACAGCACAGATAAACTCTCTCCCTTTCAGGAAGTGAAGAAAATTTTAGACTGTCTCTGAATTAAAAAGGACTTCCCAAGCAACTCATTGCCAGTGACCCATTCTCTCAGTATCTCTGACTTTCCTTCCCTCCCTTCACCCTCTCTCTCCCCTTTCCTCTCTTCCTTCTCTGCTGCCTCCATCTCCAAGGACTGAACAATAAACTAAAAATAGAGTGCCAAACCTAAGCTAGAAAGATCAGAAATACCAGCTATCCCCTAAGTTTTCACTGCTTCTATTTATTTCCTTTCTCAGACTTTAGGATCTTCTTTAATCAACCCCTCAACATTTCATGGCAAGAATTGAAAAAACAAATTCACATCTGATTCTTATTTTAATAAGGCAGTAAGAAGCTGCAGCTCAGTGCAACACGAAATAAAGACCAGGTGAAGACAGCCCAGCCTCTGCTGGAGCAGGATGGTGGGCAGAGGCGGCCAGTCTTCCACATATGCTGACAGAAGCACAGAAACATTCACATGCCCTTGGCAGAAAAAGAGATCAGAGGTTCTTGAAGTCACAAACTGAGGTCGTGAACAAATCTTGTATCACCCAGTCCCTCACCAGACAGCTGTCTCACGCTGTAGAAGAAAATAATCATGAACACATTCAGGTCAGTCACCGTAAGTGGTAACATTCTCAACAGTCTACCACATGTTTAAAATGTCTCGAAAAATCCCCATTACTCAGTCCTGTCCCCTCCCCACTTCAGGCCCTCCAGGGTCTCATCTTTAGAAGTGGTGAGAGACACATCAGAGCCCTGGGCACTGTCACTGCCTGGGGTAGAACAAAACAAGACACGGTCAGAGCCCACAGGACATGTGGCTAAAGGAGGAATTATGGGGGTGGGTGAGCTGCCCCTGTGGGCTCCCATCTACATTACCCAAGAGTCTCAGGGATCACCCCCTCCACACTCACTTGCAGGCTGAGCCTCCTTTTCCACCTGTGGGAAGAAAACACCACGTGAGAGGCAATGATAGAGGCAGGGTCATGAGGTCCTAAAGGAACTGCTAGACCTGGACCCCAGAGACATTTCCAGAACTGTGACTACACACCCAAGGAAGGATTAGGAAATATGAAAAGGGAGATCTGTCCTTGGAGGTCTGTCCTCAGCAGGGACTTTCCCTTCTGATCTTCAACTGCTAGCAATCAGGTCACCATTTTGAATTATGAAGGTGAAATATTTCTCTCATTTACAAAAAATTGTTAGCAATCAGCTCCAGAATGAGTAAGCACATGTGTGGGGATAGCACTTCCCATTAATGAGGCAAAACACACTTCTACCTGGGGCTTAAAAACTCCCCGTGAGAGAAGAAAACTCAGACCCCACCCCTTTCCCTACCTGAGTGCTTCCTCCTCCATATCACAGCTCCAGCTACCACAGCCCCAATGACTGCAGCTCCAAGGAGGACCAACACAGCAGTGATGACCACAGTGGGGACAGTGGCCTGAGGAGGCAGCTCTGTAAAGGGGAGGGGCCCAAACTTCAGACTTGAGTCCTGAGCTTGCTGAAGGTGTCCCTAGGGCTTCCGCTTTATCTGAGAAGAAGCTTCACCTCTCATCCCCGTCCTTACCCCATCTCAGGGTGAGGGGCTTGGGTAGCCCCTCGTGCTGCATGTGGCACGTGTATCTCTGCTCTTCCCCAGAAGGCACCACCACAGCCGCCCACTTCTGGAAGGTCCTGTCCCCCGCAGGCCTGGTGTCCACGAGCTCCGTGTCCTGGGTCAGGACCTCCCTATCACGCTGCCAGGTCAGGGTGATGTCCTCTGGGTAGAATCCCAGGGCCCAGCACCTCAGGGTGACCTCATGGTCAGAGATGGGGTGGTGGGTTACACGTGTCTTTGGAGGGTCTGAGGACAAAAAAATTAGAAAATACACACTTCAGGTTACCTCCACGGGCCACTGAAGCAGTGCTCATGACCATCCTGAGAAGAGACAGGACAATTGACTTGGCATGGTGAAACACAAAACACAGAGTCCGGTGTGGATTTCAGGATCTGGGATAATCTGATTCCTTGGAAAGTTCCAGAATCAGGTGAGAACCTGGTGTTGGAGGTTCCAGGTCTCTAAGGAAGAGAATAGAAACTTCTGGGCCTGACCTGGGTGGGGTGCATGACTTAGAAAAGCTGGAGTCAGGCCTCCTAAGATGCTCTCATGCCAGAGAACAAGGCCAGGGTCAGAGGGAACCACTGATGGGTTATTTCAGGGATGTCCCCTCTCCATTCTCCTAGAGACTGTGCTTCCATGACTGTCCTTTCAAGAAAGGTGAGTCCTCTGGGTAAGTCACTCTAGTACAGAATAAGAAAACCTAGGGGACTCTTTTTCTCCTGACCAGAATGGGAGGTACTCTTACACTCTTCCCACTTACCTCCCCCTTCCTGTGGGAAGCCAGTCCCAGCCTCACCTGAGATGTGAGGCTCCCGACGTGCTCTTTTACCTGCACGCAGCAGCATCTCCTTCCCCTTCTCCAGATATCTGTGGAGCCACTCCACGTACTCCCTCTGTAGGTAGGGCCCCCAGAGGTCCGCACAACCGTCCTCCTCCTGTTTCTTCTTGGAGGTCTGAGCCGCCGTGTCTGCAGCGGTCCAGAAGCGCAGGTCTTCCTTCAGGGCGATGTAATCAGCGCCGTCATAGGCGTCCCGAAGGTACCCGCGGAGGCGGCTTTGGTTGAGCCCCACCTCACAGCCAAACATCCTCTGGTAGATGTGAGAGCCTGGCTCCGCCCCCGCGGTCAGACCCCTGCAGTTAACCTCTCTCCGCAGTCAGTCCCACCCACTTGCCCCACCCTCAGTGATAAATGAAACCGGGTCAAAATCCCCGCGGGCTCCTCCCTGGTCCGGCGGTTCCCGCAACCTCGGGGTGAAGCTCGCACCCGAACTATCGGGGAGACCCGTCCCGTCCGTGGGGATAAGCATCAGACCGGGACCCGGGTCCGCGTCGCTCACCGGCCTCGCTCTGGTTATAGTTCTCGAGCACGGTCCTCAGGAACCCTCGGAAAGTCTGTGCGTTGGCCTTTGCGCGTCTCGTCTGCCGCTCCCAGTATCCGGGCTCCACCTGCTCCACCCACGGCCCCTCCATCCACGCCGCCCGCGGCTCCATCCTCTGACTCGGGGCGTCGCTGTCGAACCGCTCGAACTGCGTGTCGTCCATGTAGCCGACTTCGAAGTACCGGGGCTCCCCGCAGCCGGGCTGGGACCAGACGGTGTAGAAATACCTCAGGGAGTGGGAGCCTTGGGGCGGGGAGGGGCTGAGACCCGGGCGACCCTCTTCCCGGCGCGGGTCCGGGGTCCCAGGTCGATGGGCCAGGAGGGACGAGGAGGTGCCGAGCAGATGGAAATGGGGGCGGCGGGACAGAGAAATGAGGGGCGGGAGACCCGAGTGGGCGAGAGGAGTGGGTGGGAGACGGGGCGGGTCAGGACAGGGTGGGGCCATTGTGGGGCGTCTGGGCCGCGGTGGTGGAGACGCGCCTTCCCTGGGAGTGTTGCGTCCCGCAAGGCCTTCCCGTCGCTCTTGCCCCGCAGAGGCCATTTTCTCCTCGCCCCTTACTCACCCGCCCAGGTTTCGGTCAGGGTTAGGGCCCCAGAGAACAGCAGCAGGAGGAGGAGGTTTCCGGGCGCCATGACGCAGAATCTGAGTCCTGAAGGGTCCGTGGAGACTTTATAACCGGGAATGGCGATGAAGCTGACTGACTTCTCTAAAAACCAGACACAATGGGGGTGAGAACTGGGGCTGCGTCTTGAGTATCAAACAGGAGAACCCGACACAGGTTGTGAGAGAAGAAGTGAAACTCGGAGACACGGTCCTGGGGGCTGAGACGCTTAGAGCAACGCCCAGAGATTTGAGACTTAGCCCTGACCCCTCCTCCTGCGTAGAGTGCTTTCTGTCACGCTGTCTTCCCGAGTCCTGGCCCAGGAACTGTGTGAGGTAGTGACTCTTAACCATTTCGGTTTCAGATATCTATACAGTGTTAGAAATTTGTAAGGACCCCAAAGATAATTTTGTTTATGGGGATTATAGCTGTCGGAATTAAACATTTAAATTAATTTGTATAGAATAATATTAATATCCTGTACATATTAACAGAAATAATGTTTTTTATATTTTTTATTTTCAATTACAGGTGACATACAGTATTATATTAGATTCAGTTGTATAACTTAGTGATTAGACATTTACATAACTTATGAAGGGATCACCCTGAAATCTAGTACCCACCTGACACTACACACAATTATTACAATATTATTGACTAAACTCATTATGCTGTACTTTACATCTCCGTTACTATGTTGCAACTACCAATTTTTACTTCTTAATTTCTTCCCCCTTTTCATCCACTCTCCAACCCTCCTGCCATCTGGCAACCATCAAAATATTTTCTGTGTGAGTTTGTTTCTGCTTTTTATTTTCCTTTTTAGATTCCACATATAAGTGAACTCATATGACAGTCATCTTTCTCTGACTTAATTCACTCAGCACAATAGTCTCTAGGTCCATTCATGTTGCTTCAGATGGTGAAAGTTCATTCTTTTTGTGGCTGAGTAATATTCCATATGCAGGTGCCAAAAAAATGTATACACATTTTAAGAGGTGTTATGTATGTGTATTACTTTTCAAAGCTGAATTGAATTACGGTAGCAATGTGTAGTATGATGTTCACTCAAAAAAATGGCATTAATCAAATGAATGCTAGCATCGCTATGCAACAGGCAGGATAGTAAAAGAAAATGGCAGAGGCACAACTGTCCTTGGAGAAGTGCAAGACCATTTGCCAAGACAATGGATAAGATGAAGAAGTGTGGTTGAGTTTCCCCCACGTTCTCCTGACTTAACACCCCTTGACTTCTACCTTTGAGGGAACTTAAAGAATGTGGTATACTGTAGAAAACTGGCTACACAGGCTGTACATTGGGAAGAAATTGAAACAGCATGCTCAGTGATACAAGTGGACACTTTGTTCAATGTTGCTCAAGCAGTAGTTCTCCATAATCAGAACTGTCTGGCCACTGATGGTAACCACTTTGAGCACCTCTCATAATTGGAGAAGTCAAACGTGACTTGTATTCAACTTTTGTCATTGGTATATATTGAGTATTACAATTTTAATATAGTTTTTTCCTTTCTTAAAATGTGTATACATTTTTGGGACACCTCTGTATATGTACCACATCTTCTTTATCCAATCATCTATTTATTACTTCCACATCTTGGCTATTGTGAATAGCACTGTAATGAACATAGGGGTGTGTATATCATTTCGAATTAGTATTTTGGATTTCTTTGGATAAATATGCAGAAGTGGAATTCCTGGGTCATAAGGTAGTTCTAGTTAAATTTTTTGAGGAACTACCAATTCATTTTCTGTAGTGGCTACACCAATTTGAAATCCCACCAACATTGCATAAGGATTCCCTTTTCTCTGCATCCTCATCAACATCTGTTGTTTGTGGATTTGTTGATGATAGCCATCCTGACAGGTGGGGGATGATATCTCATTGTGTTTTTAATTTGCATTTCTTTGATGATTAGTGATGTTGAACATATTTTCATGTCTCCTGGCTCTCTGTATGTCCTCTTTGGAGAAATGTCTGTTCAGGCCCTCTGCCCATTTTTAAATTGAATTGTTTGAGGTTTTTTTTGGTGTTGAGTTTGTTATAAATTTTGGATATTGACCCCTTATCAGATGTATCGTTGGTGAATATCTTCTCCCATTTGGTAGGCTATCTTTTCATTTTGTTGATGTTTTCCTTTGCTATGCAAAATCTCTTTAGTTTAATGTAGTCCCATTTGTTTATTTTTTGTTTGTTTCCCTTGCTGGAGGAGATAGATAAGAAAAAATATTTGTAAAGGAATGTCAGAGTTTACTGCCTATTTTTTCTTCTAGGAGTTTTATGGTTTCAGGTTTTACATTTAATTCTTTAATCCAGCTTGAGTTTAGTCCATATACAAGGATACACATTCTTGTATATGGTGTAAGAAGATGGTCCAAGTTCATTTCTCTGCATATATCTGTTCAGTTTTTTCAACACCATTTATTTAATAGATTGCCTTTACCCCACTGTATATTCTTGCCTCCTTTGTCATAGATTAAATGACCATATATAGACATGGATACAAATGGATTTATTTCTGTGCTCTCTATTCTGTTCCATTAATTTACATATCTGTTTTTTATGCCAGTTCCATGTTCTTGTGATTACTGTAGCTTTGTAGTATGATTTAATATCAGATAAAGTGATTTTGTTTTTCTTTCTCAAGATTTCTTTGGCTATTTGGGGTCTTTTGTGGTTCCACATAAATTTTAAGGTGATTTATTATAGTTCTGTGAAAAATGATATTGGTGTTTTGATAGGGATTGCATTGAATCTCTAGATTGCTTAGGGTAGTATGAACATTTTACTGATATTCTTCTTATCTATGACCATGGGATATACTTCCATTTATTTATATCTTCTTCAATTTTTTTTCCTTAGCATCTTGTAGTTTTCCAAGTACAGTCTTTTCCCTCCTTGGTTAAGTCTATTTTTTTTTTTTTTTGGTGTAATTTTTATTTTTTTTTCTTTTAAATTCATTTTTATTGTTAGAGTTATTGGGGTGACATCTGTTAGCAAGGATTACATAGGTTTCAGGCATACAGTTCTACAGTGCATTGTCAACTTGTTGTATAATAAGTTCACCACCTAATGTGACTTCTCTTTCCAGCACCTTATATTTAGCTTCCCCTTCCTCCTCTCCCACCCCTCCCCTCTCTCCCCTCCTTAACCCACTTGTCCCCAAATAAACATTAAACTTTTGATTGTGTCCATGAGTTATTTGTTCATTTCTTTTTTATTTGCTTTCAGTTTTATATTCTGCATATGAGTGAAGTCATACAGTTCTTTGTTTTTTCTGTCTGGCTTATTTCACTAAGCATGATGATCTCCAGATCCATCCATTTTGTTGCAAATGGCAATATTTCATCTTTTCTTACAGCTGAGTAATCTTCCATTGTGTATACGTACCACAGCTTCTTTATCCAGTCAGCTGTTGCAGGGCACTTTGGTTGTTTCCATGTTTTGGCCACTGTGAACAGCACTGCGATGAACATTGGGGTACATAAGTCTTTGCGGACAAAGGTTTTTAGGTTTTTTGGGTAGATCCCCAGAAGGGGGATTGCTGGGTCAAATGGTAGCTCCATTCCCAATTTTCTGAGGAAACTCCACACTGTCCTCTATAGCAGTTGTACCATTTTGCATTCCCACCAGTAGTGTACCAGAGTTCCTTTTTCTCCACATCCTCTCCAGCACTTGTTATTCCTTGTTAATAGCCATTCTAACAGGTGTGAAGTGGTATCTCATTGTGGTTTTGATTTGCATTTCCCTGATAGCTAATGAGGATGAGCATTTTTTCATATGTCTGCTGGCCATTTGTGTTTCTTCGTGGGAGAAGTGTTTGTTTAGTTCCTCTGCCCAGTTTTAAATTGGGTTGTTTGCTTTTTTATTGTTAAGTCTTATTAGTTCTTTATATATTTTAGATATTAGACCCTTAACTGATGCGTTATTTGCAAATATTTTCTCCCATTTAATTGGCTGTCTCTTTGCTTTGTTGATGGTTTCTTTTGCTGTGCAGAAGCTTTTTAGTTTGATATAGTCCCATTCATTTATTTTTGCTTTTACTTCCCTTGCCTTTGAGGATAGGTTCATGAAGTCTTCCTTGAGTCCTAGGTCTATAAGTTTAGTACCAATGTCTTCTTCTATACAGTTTATTGTTGCAGGTCTTATATGAAGGTCTTTAATCCATTTTGAGTTAATTTTTGTATATGGAGAGACTTCACACCTCAGGTTCATTCTTTTGCATATGTTTTTCCAGTTTTTCCAGTACCACCTACTAAAGAGGATGTCTTTTTCCCACTGTATGTTTTTTGCTCCTTTATCAAAAATTATTTGTCCATAAATTTGTGGGTTTATTTCTGGGTTTTCAGTTCTATTCCATTGGTCTATATTTCTGTTCTTCTGCTAGTACCAAGCTGTTTTGACTATTGATGCTTTGTAATATAAATAGAAGTCAGGAAGTGTAATGCCACCAGCTTTATTCTTTTTATGTAGTATTGCTTTGGCAATTCGAGGTCTTTTATGGTTCCATATAAATCTAATAATTTTTTTATCTATTTCATGAAAGTATGATTGTGGGATTTTGATTGGTATTGCATTAAATATGTAGATTGCTTTGGACAGAATGGCCATTTTAACAATGTTATGTCTTCCTATCCATGAACAGGGGATATTTTTCCACCTCTTAAAGTCTGTTTCAATTTCTTTCAAAAGTGTCTTACAGTTTTTCAGGCATAAGTCTGTCACATTCTTTGTTAAGTTAATTCCCCCAGGTATTTCATTCTTTTTCTTGTGAAAGTAAAGGTAATTGACTCCCTCATTTTTTTCCTGAGGATTCATTGTTTGTATAAAGGAATGCTGTTGATTTTTGTACATTGATTTTTGTATCCTGCGACTTTACTATATTCGTTAATTGTTTCTAATAGTTTCCTGGTGGAATCTTTGGAATTTTTTATATAAAGGATCATGTCATCTGCAAAGAGTGGCAATTTGACCTCTTTTTTCCCAATTTGGATACCTTTTATTCCTTTCTCTTGCCTGATTGCTGTGGCTAGAACTTCCAATACTATATTAAATAACAGTGTTGACAGGGGGCATCCCTGTCTTATTCCTGATTTTAGGGGAATAGGTTTCAGCTTTTCCCCATTCAGTATGATGTTATCCGAGGGTCTGTCATATATGGCCTTTATTATATTGAGATACTTTCCTTCTATACTATTTTATTTAGTGTTTTGATCATAAATGGATGTTGTACTTTGTCAAAACTTTTTCTGCATCAATTGAGATGACCATATGGTCTTTATCTTTTATGTTCTTTCTGTGGTGTATCACATTGATTGATTTCCATAAGTGGAACCATCCTTGTGTTCCAGAGATGAATTCCACTTGATCATGATATTCAAGGTTTTTGATGCCTTGTTGTATTCTATTTGCTAATATTTTGTTTAGGATTTTTGCATCTGTGTTCATCAGAGATATTAGTCTATAGTTTTCTTTCTTTGTGTTGTCTTTGCCAGGCTTTGGTATTAGGGTAATGTTGGCCTCATAGAATGAGTTAGGAAGTATTGCTTCCTCTTCAATTTTTTGGAAGAGTCTGAGGAGGAAAGGTGTTAATTATTCTTTGAATGCTTTGTAGAACTCATTGTTGAAACCATCTGGTCCAGGACTTTTGCCTTTAGGGAGATTATGGATAGTCATTTCAATCTCTTTGCTATTAATTAGTCTATTTAGATTATCCAGTTCTTCTTGGTTCAGTCTTGGTAGGCTATAAGTTTCTAGAAACTTGTCTATTTCTTCTAGGTTGTTAAATTTCGTGGCATAAAGTCCTTCATAATATTTTCTTATAATCCTTTGTATTTCTGTGGTATCAGTGGTAATTTCTCCTCTTTCATTTCTAATTTTGGATATTTGTGTCCTTTCCTTTCGTCCTTTGATTAGTCTGGCCAGGGGTTTGTCAATTTTGTTGACTTTCTCAAAGAACCAGCTCTTCGTAATATTAATTTTTTCTGTTGTCTTTCTGTTCTCTAATTGGTTTAGCTCTGCTTTAATTTTTATTATTTCTTTCCTTCTGCTGACTTTGGGTTTTGAGATGGGATGCTAAGATGTTTGCTTGTGATTTTTCTTGTTTCTTAAGATAGGCCTGTAATGATATAAATTTCCCTCTTATTACCGCTTTCGCTGTGTCCCAATAATTCTGATACGTTGTTATTTTCATTGTCATTAGTTTCTATGTATTTTTTAATCTCATCTTTTATTTGTTCTTTTATCCAGTCCTTTTTAAATAAACTGTTGTTTAATCTCCATGTATATGTGTTTGTTTCTGCTTTCCTTTTACAGTTGATCTCCAATTTCAAAGCTTTGTGGTCTGAGAATACACTTGGTATAATTTTGATCTTCTTGAATTTGCTGAGGCTACTTTTGTGTCCCAGCATGTGGTCTATCCTTGAGAATGTTCCATGCACACTAGAAAAGAAGGTGTAGTCTCTTTTTGCTGGATGAAGTGTCCTGTAAATATCAATGATGTCCAATTGCTGTAATGTGTCATTTAGAGCTGTTATTTCCTTATTTATTTTCTGTTTGGATGATGTGTCCATGGCTGTTAGCGAGGTGTTTAAGTCTCCCACTATGATTGTGTATTCATCAGTTTCTCCTTTCAAGTCTGTTAGTAGTTTGTTTGTGTATTTGGGTGCATCCTGGTTGGGAGCATATATGTTATTAATGTTAATCTTCTTGTTGCATTGTGCCTTTTATCATTATATAATGTCCATCTTTGTCTTTTACTATCTTTTTTAACTTGAAGTTTATTTCATCAGATATCAATATGGCCACTCCTGCTTTTCTCTGGTTACCATTTGCTTTGAGTATTGTATCCCATCCTTTCACTCCGAGTCTGTGTTTGTCCTTACGGCTGAGGTGTGTTTCTTGGAGATAGCATATGGATGCGTTCTGTTTTTTAATCCAGTCTGCTACGCTGTGTCTTTTTATTGGTGAGTTCAGTCCATTAACATTTAGAGTGATGATTGATATGTGAGGATTTCCTGTGGCCATTACTAATTTTTTTCTTTGTTTTTGTTTGTTTGTTTATTTATTTTTGTTTCTTTTTTGTTGCCCCAAGTTTGTTCCATTTTTTTCTGATGTTTTGTTTCAGGTCGAAGAGCTTCCTTCAATATTTCTTGGAGTGCTGGCCTTGTGCTGGCAAATTCCCTCAGCTTCTGTGTGTCTGAGAAGGTCTTTATTCCACCTTCATATCTGAAAGATAATTTTGCTGGATAATTTATTCTTGGGTGGAAGTTCCTCTCTTTTAAATTTTTGAATATTGAATTCCACTCTCTCCTGGCTTGCAGAGTTTCTGCTGAGAAATCTGATGTCAGCCTGATGGGTTTTCCTCTAAAGGTTATAGTTCTTTTTTCCCTGGCTGCCTTGAGAATTGTTTCTTTGTCTTTAGTTTTGGACATTTTTAGTACCATGTGTCTTGGAGAAGTTCTGTTAGGGTCAGGTATCTGGGAGACCTGTTTTCTTCTTGAACTTGGGGTTGCAGATCTTTCCATGGGTTTGGAAAGTTCTCATCTACAATTTGTTTGAATACGCTCTCTGTATATTGCTCTGCCCCCTCTTCTATTCCTATTATCCTGATGTCGTTTTGTCTCATGGAGTTGGAAAGTTCTTGCAGAGCTCTTTCAATCCTTTTGGTTCTGTATTCTCTCTCTTCCTCTTTCTGAGATGTTTCCATGTTCTGATCTTCAATATCACTAATTCTTTCCTCCATCTGGTTGGTCCTGTTTCCTATGGCAGTTATTTCATTTCTCATTTCTTTTATCGTATTATTTATTTCTCACATTTCCTTCTCAATCTTCCTTATGTTTTGAATTTCTTTGTTAAATTGTTCTTTTGGTTCATGGAATTCCTTTTTTATGTCATTCATATCCTTTTTTATGTTATTTATCTCAGCTATGGTGTTCTGCCAATATGTTTTCATTTCTCTCAGAGCCTTTAGAATGGCTGCTTTAAATTCTCTGTCACTTAAATCAGACCCTTCCAGGACTAAGAATCTGTCTTCTGGATAAATTTCATGTTCTTTCTGAGGAGTTTTAGTTTTTAAGCAATTCACCCTGTCCGCTGGATTCTTCCTCTTTGACATGAGGGTTTTATTTTCAGTGCCCAGATTATTGCTTTTGTGGTGTCTTGCTGTAGGGCAGACTCTAGGTGGCACTGGGGGTCAAGTTTTGGGAGAAAGGGGGTTGTTTATTTCTTGTTTCTGATTTCTTACTGCGTTTGGAGGCTATGCGCATGTATCCTGGGGAGAGGCCAACAAAATGTGCTCCAAGGGAGGCTCTGCCTTTTGCCCTTTGCTGGGGAAGCTGTTCTGAGGCTTGTTTCTGCTGGCTGGGGTGAATGCTATCAAATCAGTCTTTCTTCCTAGCCCTGATTCAGCTTCTGGCTGTCTATGGCGCACACTGCTTTCAGAACCCTGGGGTGCATGAGGAAGTGCATGCTCCATAAGTCCAAAGCTGTGGGCCTGGCCTGAGACAGCAGGGTCGCCTTTACAGCAGGCTGGGAACAGGAACTGCAGCCCTGTGTATGTCTCCAGGGGGCCTAGAGCTGGGGTGTCTTTGCAGTTCAGAGTCCTCGCTCAGCCCTTCTACCACTCAAAAGTTCCAGAGGCTGGCTCCCAAACTCGGTCCCCAGCATGCAGTCCAAAGTTCAGCTCCCCAGTGGTTTCTCTCCTCCCACAGCAGTGATCATGTCCTGTTGCAGTCTCTGCTCCCTTCCCTCTCCCCCACTTGCCCCCTTCTCTCCAAGCTTGAGGTGTTTACTTGCCATTTGTGGATTTCTCAACAGCCGTTTTGTCACTCAGGGTCCTGTTTCTTGGCTCCTGGGCGGCCGTTCAATTGTGTTTTCTGGGAGAGGCTTTAGGGACCTCCTCTCCAGTCGCCATCTTGCCTTCTTCTCCTAATTGTATTTTTATGTAGTTTTTTGATACATTTGTAAATGGGATATTTTAAGAATTTCTCTTTCATTATTGGTGTATACAACTGCAACTGATTTGAGAATATTAATTTTGTATCCTGCTACTTTAGTGAATTTATTTATCAATTTAGTAGTTTTTTGGTGGAATCTTTTGGGTTCTGTATATATGGTACCATGTCATCTTCAAACAGTGACAGTTTCACTTCTTCCTTTGCCATTTGGATGTTTTTTATTCCTTTTTCTTGTTTAATTGTTGTGGCTAGGACTTTCAGTACTGTGATGAATAAAAGTGATGAATGTGGGCATCCTTTTCTTGTTCTTGACCTTAAGAAGAATGCTTTTAGTTTTTCCCCATTGAGTATGATGTTAGCTATGGGTTTGTTTTATATGGCAGGAGTCCTTAACCCCCGTGCCACAAATGGGTACTGGTCCGTAGCCTATTAGGAACCTGGCACAGCAAAAGGTGAGTGGTGGACGAGCGAGTGAAACTTCATTTGTATTTACAGCTGCTCCCCATTGCTCGCATTACTACCTGAGCTCTGCCTCCTGTCAGATCAGTGATGGCATTAGATTCTCATAAAATTGTGAACCCTATTGAAAAACTGCACCTATGAGGAATCTGGGTTGCATGCTCCTTATGAGAATCTAAAGCCTGATGGTCTGAGGTGGAACTGAGGCAGTGATGCTGGAGCTGGGGAGAGGCTGCAAATACAGATTAACATTAGCAGATAGGTTTGATTGCACAGAGACCATAATAAACCATATCAAAACCCTATCACTGAATGGCAAGTGACAGTCAGGCTGCATCTGGTGGCAGCCTTTATAGTGGCAAGTGAGTTGTATAGTTATTTCATTATATATTACAATGTAATAATGATAATAATAATAGAAATAAAGTGCACAATAAATGTAATGCACTTGAATTATCCCCAAACTATTCCCCACTCCTTGCCCCCAGACCATGAAAAAATTGTCTTGCATGAGACTGGTCTCTGATGCCAAAAAGTTTGGGGAACCTCTGGCATATGGCCTTCATTTTGATGAGGTATGTTTCCTCTATTCCCACTTTGCTGAGAGTTTTTATCATAAATGGATGTTTGATGTTCTCAAATGAGTTTTCTGCATCTATTGATATAACCATTGGATTTTTATTCTTTATTTTGTCTATGTGATGTGTCATGGTAAGTGGTTTGCAGACACTGAATCAATGCACCCCAAGGACAAATTCCACTTGATTATACCGTATGATCTTTTTAATGTATTGCTAAAGTTGGTTTGCTAATTTTTATTAAGGGATATTGGCCTATAATCTTCTTTTTTTGCAGTGTTTTTGTCTGGTTTTGAAATCAGGGTTATGGTTGCCTCATAAAATGAGCTTTACCTCCTCTTGAATTGTTTGGAATAGTTTGAGAAGGATAGGTGTTAATTCTTCTTTGAATCTTTGTTAAAATTCCTCTGTGAAGCCATCCAGTCTAGGACTTCTGTTTGTTGGGAATTTTTTGATTACTTATTCAATTTTGATAGTAGTAATTGGTTGGTTCAGATTTCCTATTGCTTCTGGATTCAGTCTTAGAAGATTTCTAGGAATTTATCCATTTTTTCCAGATTGTGCAATTTGTTGGCTTATAATTTTTTGTAATATTTTCTCATAATTTTTTGACTTTCTGTGGTGTCAGTTGTGACATCTCCACTTTTGTTTCTGATTTTATTTATTTGTGTCCTTTTTTTCTTGATGAGTCTGGTTAAAGCTTTGTCAATTTTGTTTATCTTTTCAAAGAACCATTTGTTTTTTCAATTTATTTATTTATTTATTTATTTATTTATTTATTCAAAGAACCATTTTTTGATATTAATCCTTTGAGTTTTTATTTTATTTATTTTTTTCTTTTGAGTTTTTAAATATTCTATTTTGTTTATTTCTATTCTGATCCTTTATAAAAAAATTAGTTTCAGGTGTATAAAACAACATTGCTCTTAGATATTTATACCCCCTCACAAAGTGATAACCTCAACAAATCTACTATCCATCTGACACCATACATAGCTATTACAATATCACTGACTATATTCCTTATCCTGTACTTTTTAGATCCTGTGACTATTTTATATATATATATATGTGTGTGTGTGTGTGTGTGTGTGTGTGTATAATTATAGTTAACATACAATATAGTTTTGTATTAGTTTCAGGTGTACAGCACAGTGGTCAGGCATTTATATATTTTGTGAAGATCTCTCCCTATAAATCTGGTGCCCATCTGACACTATACATAGTCTTTACAACATTATTGAATATATTCCCCATACTGTATTTAACATTCCCATGACTATTTTGTTGACTACGAATTTGTATTTCCTAATCTTTTCACCTTTCTCATCCATCTCCCCAACCTCTCTCCCATCTAGCAATCATCAGTTTGTTCTCTGTATCTTCCCTGAACAGGTCGTTCCACAATGGCTTGCCAGGAGGAGCAGAGGGAAATCAGGCTTTTTGCAGGTTCACTTGCATCCCTGCTTTGCTATAGTTTCTTCAATTAAGAAATGAGTTCCCATTTTGATAAGCTTAAGTTAGATTTTGCCATTTTTAAGCCAAAAAAACCAAACCAAAACAAACAAAAAACCCCAAAACTGATGAATATATCAATATTACATTTAAAAAAATAATGTAATGTTTTTATTCATATAGCATACCTCCCCTCAAGTATTAATAAAAACCCTATCTACTCAGTGTTTTATTTTTTTTTTGTCTTTTTCAATTTGTATTTAAATATGTTTCTTTCACACCTAGAAATCTCAAGGAGAGTTTGGAGGGTGCGTGAGATCTTATAGAACACTAAAGTTTTCTGTATTCTGCTGGTAGAGATACTGTACCGTCTGATGCCTGAGAATTTCAGAAGTGAGGGCAGTATACATTTGCAAATAATTTTTACTGATATAATAATTATTGAATTAGAAGCTACTGTTGCATTTAGTATTGTGTTTAGATTACAGTAGTTTATTTTTCTGTAATAGTGCTAAAACCATAATAAAGCAAGCCACCAAAGGTTTGTCCCAATTTAAACTAGACAGCAAAAGGGTTTATCTACCTCATAAGGCTTAGCGCCTTCCTCCTGCTGCAGCACCCAGTGGCATTTGTGCTGTATGAGATACTCAGACTATACAGAGGAATTGCTGGTCCTCCTGGAAAAAGAAAATAGCCTTCCCCTGTGCCACTCACAGAACCAAACTTCCTGTGCTGGATTCTCATCTAGGTTTCAATGTTAGAAGGCTGGAGAACAAAGTGGCCAGAGTCTAGCACCCTCTTAAAGTGGATTTATGCAGAATGGTCAGCCATGGTTTCCCTGGTAGCTCTGAAAGTGACACAGCACTTAGGGGATGCAGGCCCAACAGAAGCTGTGGCCACAGAAAATGCTCACAAAGTTCTCCATGTGCTCCAAGCAGATGCTGCAGGTCACCTTTTCCAGGAGGTCCCAATAGTCGTCACCATCCCTGCTTTGCAATTCCTTGACTCTGACTAACTCTGACTCTAACAGGAGAAGGATAAGGAATGTGAAAAGTAATGAGATGGGGAGAGTTGTTTAGGATTGATAGGGGCAATATATGCCACTGGTGCTGGGCCCCTGTAGTTGCCTCCTAACTGGACCCTGTGCATACTTTCATATCCTCTCCAATCTCTTCTCCACACTGTGCCAGAGTGGCCTTCTTAAAAATGGGCTCATCTTTGCTTCTCTGTTTACAATGCCAGGCAAGGAGGGCTTGCAGTGTTCAACCTCCATTATTGCTTTCCCTCTCCCACCTTCTTTCCCTTCAGCCATGGGAGAAACACTGGCTGAGCATTGACTATGTGCCAGGTGCTATTCTGAGTACTTCACATGTACCATCTCAGCAATCCTCCCCCCACCCCTAATACACCGACCATTTTACAGACAAGGCACCTGAAGCACACCGTGGGTAAGTTATTTGTCCAGGTCACACAGCTCAGTGGGTGACGGAGGAAACACTTGAATGTAGGTGGTCCAGTTGGGGGCACTAGTCAACCACATGCTGCAGCTGCCTCCAGCTCTCTCAGTCCTGTGAACCCATGACATGGTCCAATTTCCAGGGCTTCTCTTTAGCTTTTTCCCTCTATATGAACCATATCTACCCTATCAACTCCCACCTGTCTTCAAGGCTCAGTTCAAATGTCATGTCCTCAGGGAGGATGTCCTGAGCTGCTCTGACACTGAAGTGGCTGCCCTTCCTTCCAAATGCCTCTTTCCAGCTAGATTATTTAGTACATAAACACACAGAGCATGTTTAATTTGCTCATTGCTGTCGTACACATGGACATACATTCTCATTCCTCCCACATTAGGAACTGGATCCTCAGTAAATATTGGAGTTTGCTCTGACCCGTCTTTGGTTCCTCCTCAGGCTCACTCTCTGTAGTATTTCTACTCAGCTGCATCTAAGCCAGCTCCAGGAGTTCTTACATTTACTGCTTGTGCTTTGTGGACAACCGACCCTTCATCTGCTGTGACAGTGAGGAGAGGAATGCAAAGTCTTGTGTTCAGTTGATGGAGGACACAGATTACTTTCATGATGAGACCAAGATCTTCACAAGTTTGATGAAGGTTTTCCATTTCAGTATGAGGAATGTGCAGTGATAGTACAACCAAATCATAAAGCATGATCTGAACAAAGCACCCACAGAAGTAAGCAGGTGCTGGGAGAAAGGGGAAGCAGAGCTCAGTACCTCATCCCAGTCCCCAGAGTGAGGGACCCTCTGGATATGTGTTCCCATTGGGGCAGGTGGGGCAGGTGAGTGTGCACAGGTTAGCACTTGAGATGAAGCCTGGCCTGGTCTGCTCACAGGGAAGTGGAGTCTGTTTGAATTAAATCATTAACTCAGCAGTTTTATTAGGTCATGGATACACACTTAGTGTATATCTTTTGGTTGCTGGAAATGGAGGAAACCACAAAGGTACAACCTCTTATTTGTCTTCAAGAAGCTTATAATTTTATAGATAGGCATTCATACTTGTGGGAACACTTTATGGACCCTTTGATGCATAACCAGAGATGTGAAAGACTGGAACCTCCTTAAATGTCAAATGAACAGCAGAGAAAATAGTTTACCAACATTTATAGGCAAGTCACCCCAGTGCTCAGAGAAATTTTCATGAATGAGGAGGAACTTTGGAAAGTCCCTGATACATGTATATAATCTGGGCCAATGAAGGAAAAAAAAAAAAAGAAATTCATTCCAAGCAGGCAGATATCAGATTTCAGCAAGGTTTGAGGTCAGATTCAACACCATGAGCTCAGCGGATAGATTGTAGTTTAATCATTTCTAGTTAATGTCTCTTGGGGGTTTAGCTCTATTGAAACAGTTTGTGAAGGGCCTTGAATGTCAGATTGAGGCATCAGCCAGTGAGAGGTACAATTAAAGCTGAATAGTGAGGCTGCTCAGCTTTTATCAATGGACCCTCATAGGAGCATAAATTCACAAAGGTTTGCCAGACCATTATGTTACAGTACCAACATAGTGCCCATCTCCTAAGGGTTCACAGCATAAGAGGCAGATGATACACAATGAAGTCTGGCAGAGTGTGTGAGTGTTGGTTTAGAAGCTTCAGCTGTGGGAGATGAGAGGAGGGTGTGGTTAATGCAAGCTGGGGCAATTCCTGACTTACTTACATCTGACTCTGAAATTCATTCAAGAATCTCTCAAGTTTGGGCTTGATGTTCTTTGCATTTTCTAGTACCTCAATGTGTTGGTCTGCTCCACTGCACGACTTAAGCAATAGGAACTTATTTTATGACAGTTCCAGAGACTGGAAAGTCTAAGGTCAAGCTTTGGAAGGGTTTAGCTTCTGGTGACACATCTCTTCCTGGCTAGTGGATGGCTGCCATCTCACTGTATCCTCACATGACCTTATTTTTATGTGTGCATTTAAAGAAAAAGAGAATCTCCTTCTCTTTCTGTTAGTATGTGACCATCAGCTATGTCAGACTTCACTGTTATGATCTCATTTAACCTTAATTCCATGTTAATACTAAAAGCCCTGTCTTCAAATACAGTCACATTGGATGTTAGGGCTTCACATATGAATTTGGGGATGGAGAACATAATTTAACCAATAACATTCAAGGAAAACAGAACACTCAAGCTCTTACGTTAATGCTTTGCACTGTGATTCTGTTTTCAGAAACTTGCACTTAGAATCTGAGACTGTTAGCACAGAAGGAAACCTGTGGGGTAATAATCCAACCCTCCAACTATGGAGGCTGAATAACTTGCCCAAATGATGCTTTACAGCAGACCCCAGCTCTATAAGTCTGCACCCAGTGCTTTTTCTATATATCCTGGAACTGAGTGTAGGCCACTCCCCACTGCAGAGCTGACAGCAAGTAATGAAGATCAGAATCAGAGGACCAAACTCATTTGACTAGAATGTGATTGACGCCTAAGGAGAAGCCAAAAGACAAAGTAGGGTGTAGAGAGGAGCAGAGACCATTAATAGGCCTTGGAAGCATTCTGTTTCTTTAATGACACTGCCTGGTCCTGGGGATAGGCAGGCTACCACATCCTCCACTTCATCTATAGCTGTGAGCTCTGGGAAGATAGGGGCCATGAGGCATTGGCAGAATGGCTATGACAGTGACAACTACCTGAGCTTGGTTATGAACTTCTGCAATACACAGCAGGCTCATTCCTTCCCTGCTGCAGCAAGCAGAAAAGGAAGACCAGTAGGAACTTCATAGAGAGAGACAAGATCTATTGGAGAAGGAGTGCATCCTGTGGATGCACAGATACTTGGAAATTGGTGGTGAGGGCTTATAGTGCACTGGTAGTGACCTCCCAAACCCACCCACTGAGCCCTTGCTCCATTCCTAGCTTGGGTGAGTTCTCTCTCCAGACATTGGGTAGGGGTCTCCCCCAGAGCTGATCCACATAGGGGTTTAGGAAACCTAGTATGGATGAGTGGGGTGCTGATGATGACATCCTCACAAGGCAGGGATGTGGATTTGGGGAGCCTCCCGCCTTGAGTCTCCCAGGCAGTGCCATCCCACACATTCTTCTTAGGTCCACTCTGGAGGGAAACTACTCTCAGGAGAGCACTGGGATAGTTACTAGGCACTGGAGGATTTTCACACTTTCTGGTTCTTTCCTACTGGAGACATAGTAGCTGTGTGTTTATAAATTTTATCTAGGGACATTGAGTAATAGGCTTGATAAGAGGGTGGAGAGTCTTTGATAAGGATCTTACCCTGTAGGAAAATGTTGAACTGGATTTTCATACCCTTGTCTAGGTGCAGCTTAGCTCCTAGGGCTTGTTCCAACCACCAACCCATAGTGGGCACTCCCTGCTTCACCCTTGCTGGCAGCAAAATAATCTGGAGTAATGAATGACCTTTTGGTCTTTGGAGTATGAGATACTACTCAACAAGCACGTGAGGGAGCCCTTTTTTTTCCTTGCCAACCACAGAGCTTCCCAGGACACGTGTGACCACCACTCCTTCTCTGACCACAAGATTGACCTGAGGTGCTAAGACCTGGGCTTCTACTCTGTGGAGATCACCCTGACCTGGCACCATGATGGGGAGGACCTTATCCAAGACAGAGAGGTTGTAGACAATAGGATTTTGGGGTTGGGACCTTCCAGAAGTGGGTGACTGTGGTGGTGTCTTCTGGAGAGGAGCAGAGATACTCATGCCATGTGCAGCATGAGGGGCTTCCCCTAGTCCCTCATCCTGAGGTGGGGTAGGGAGGGGCTCTGCATTCTAGAAGTCTGAGTCATACTGTAAGCATTACAATGTATTCTCTATTTTCGGGATCTAGTACCCTAATTTTAGTTTGATTCAACAATGTAATTTATAAGAGGTGTTCAAGAAATTCGAAGAATGAAAGGGAAGAAGGATTAAAAAAAACCCTATTATTTTCCTTTTTCAATATATTCACCATCAAACCTAATACACTTTTCAGATTTTTCAATACATTTCTTTATACTCTGAAAAAGAAGTCATGTTTTTGCCCTTAAATTGCAACTTTAACCCACTTCATCATCTGTTATTTCTTCCCTCTAAGCTGTTTTCTCATATTCGGGAACAAATAATAAGAGGTAGTCAGGTCTGAACTGGAGGGAGGGTGGTTTAACCTTTGGAAACCACAGTCATGAGTAGCTAACACAACATTGATCTTGTACAAGGGCACATTGTCATGCAAAAGCAGTACCCCTTTGGTCTATTTTCCTCTTCTTTTCTCCCTCACAGATTCTTTTAACTGTTTCAGCAGACTGGAATACTACTCTCCAGTTATTGTGACACCCTTATCCTTATAATAAATCAGCAGGATACCCTCCATATCCCCAAACACAGTAACCATGATTTTTCCAGCAAATTTCAACACCTTGAACTTCTTAGGGTTGGTGTGCCCTTTTTATATTACTGCATGGACTCTTGCTTTGACTCAGGCTCATGATGAACCCTGGTTCCATCTCCAGTGACAATCCAGTTTAAAACTTCATCTTTCTTGTCTCTGCAGAGGTTCAAAAACTGTCACGAACACTTAACATGCTGTTGTTTTTGAAGTGGCATGAGCATTCTTGGTACCCATCTTGCACTGATTTTTGATATCCTAAGAAGATGATAGAGAATATTCAAAATGATTGTATATTCTCCAACCATTGATACTCCAATCATTTCTGCAAGCTTTTTAAAATTCAATCTGGCATCGTCCATTACAAGTTTTCAACTTTTCTGATGAAGTCTGAGGAAGTGGCCTCAACAGGATGTCCCAGATGGAGGTCTTAAATTGACCCTCTGTCTTGCTTGAAAAGGTTATGCCATTTGTAAACCATGTATTTCCCAGGGCAACAGTAACCGTAAACCATTAACAGCTCTTCCAAAATAAGTTGAGGTGTTTTTCCTTGTTTTGTGAGGAATTTAATGACTGTGTGAAATTCAATTTTATCCATATGTTGGGTTTTCTTCATGTTTGATGTGCATCTTCAGTGATGTCTGAAAGAACATAGATGCAGTAGGCTGAAATTTGCCACATACACTAATAAGTCACACAATCAAAGTGTGTGCACTAGTACTCCCACCTCTCTGATAACTCCTCCTTCCACAAATTTCTTGACCACCCCTCCTAGCTTAAAACCTTTTAAATCTTTTTTTCTTTGTTTCCCTTACTGCAGTTTCAATGACTTAGTTTACTATACTTACCAATTTCAATGACTGTTTACAGTGAGTTGGAAGAAGTCTTTTCAACATCTGCACAAATTCACCCTAATACCTAAAATTCCTAGGAAGTACCTTCTTTTCTATTTCTTTCTTCTTTCTTTCTTTCTTTCTTTCTTTCTTTCTTTCGTTTTTCTTTTTTGTATGTGGGTAGTTCCCTGGCTGGGAATCGAACCCAGGCCACAGTGTTGACAGCACCTGCGCTGAAGCCTTAAGCCACTACACCACCAGGGAACTCCTGGAGATGGCTTTTGAACAGGAGTCCACAATGCTCCCAGAGTGCTGGCATTTTGAATAAACCTATCCACCAACCTTGTCTCTCAATTTTCAGAGGTGGCAAGCAGCACTTGAATCCAGTAACAATACTATTCCTTTCCTTTAGCCCACTTCTCTTTGTCTCTTTACTTCCTCTCACATTTCTCATCCCCTTGTTTTATGTCATTTTTTTCTTAAGTTGGAATGTGATCATTTGGGGGGCAATTCTCTTTTCCCATTGTGTTATTCAAATGCTTCTTGATCCTGATCACTCAGAACTTTGTGTCCTTTCCACCTTTCTCCTCCATGCTAAAACTCTCACTGTTGATCCTGCTGGTTTTTCTGGCCTCACTACGCCTGTTTGTGTATGCAGTCTAGTGCCTCTCAATTAATTCTTTCAGTTCAACCAGAAAGATTATTGTAGAATGCAGGGTTCTCCCTGGCTTAGATGCTGTGATATGCTGCATGTTGTCCTCAGATAGAAGCAAAGGATCTCTGAGCCCTCAGGATCTGTAGGATGCTCACAATGCAGCCTTGGATTTTGCCAGTGGGATCTTTATTCTCTAATCTCCACTCTGAACTTCTTTCTCTCTCTCTTTCCCCTGCTCCTCTCTCCTGAGCCTTTATGATGCTTTTTCCCTAAAGTTTTTCTTTGCCCACTTACCTGGATTCTCTCTACTCCTCTTCTAGGCTTCAGTTTAGACACTGTTTCTCCTGTAGACTGTTTCCCAACAACTAATTGCAATATTTTGCATTTACCACATTATTCAACCTCTTTTTAAATTCATTTGTATTTCACTCACTGAGGCCTAGTAGAGCACCTGACATATATTAACTGCCTGATAAATGAAGTTTCTTATAATTCAAAATTTATTTTGAATGGATAATATGCACAAGTTTTTTTCATTTTAATTTATCGGGGTGATATTGATAAGTAAAAATTACATACATCTCAGGTGTACAATTCTACAATACATCTTCTGTGTGGTATTATGTGCTCATCAGCCAGAGTCAGTGTTTTTTCCATTACCATATATTTGTGTCCCTGTCCCTTCTCCCTGACTCCATTCCTCTCTTACCCTCAGGTAACTTCTAAATCATGGACCATTTCTATGTGTTCTGTTTCTTTGTTGCTTTTGATTTTCTGTTAACAATCAAACCAAATTTCTCCATCCCTTTCCCTTATTTTACCAACTGTCCCCTCCCTCCTCCCATCTTAGAGACATCCCTCTAACATTCTTTGTAGTACTGGTTTGGTGGTGATGAATTTCTTTAAGTTTTGTTACCGAAGAACCTCTTTAGGAGAGCAAGATGGCGACCAGAGAGGAGGTTCCTAAAGCCTCTCCCAGAAAACACAATTGAACAGCCATTCAGGAACAAGAAAGAGGACCCTGAGTGACACAATTGCAGCTAAGAAATCCACACGTCAAAAGTAAACACCTGAAGGTTGGAGAGAAGGGGGCAAGTGGGAGAGAGGGGAGGGAGCAGAGACAGATCACAGCAGGACCCGATCGCTGTTGACTATTTGGGAGCAACACAGTGCATGGGAAGGGGGAAGCCAAGAGGCGACAAAAGTAAAACGCAGCAAAGTGGCAGAATGGTGGAAGACTGTGAGGGAGACAGGCATTAGAGCAGCGTGTTGGTGACAGGACTAAGGAGGCAGCCTCTGAAGCTTTTGAGTAACAAGAGGGTTGAGTGAGGACCCTAAACTGGCACTGGCTGAGCTGGGTCCCCAGGGACAGCACCTCAGCTCCCAGTGCCCTCATGACCCATAGCACAATTGCACACAGCACCTACACAGGGCTGTGGTTCCTGATCCAGACCCACTGCGAAGGTGAGCCAGATGCCTTCATACTTCTTGAGGTCAGGTCCACAGCTTCAGACTCATGGTGCATGCACCTACACGCATGCCCCTGGGTTTACAAGCAGTGCGAGCCTGCAGACTCTGCCCTGAATGGCTGGTTGCTGGAGCAGACCCGGAAAGAAAGGCAGATTTGATAGCATTCACCCCAGCCAGCAAGAACAGCCTTGGCCTGCATCACCCAGATTCCTTAGCATAGGGCAGGAGGTGGAGTTGCCCCAGTGCACTTTTTGTTGGCCTCTCCCCTCTCCTATAGCCTCCCCAACCAACAAACTAACTGCAGCAAGTGGAAGGACCCCGGATAAATGCGCACTGCCCTCAAACGTGGCAGAAGACCAGAAATAAGAAATAAACAACCTCCCTTTCTCCCCCCCAGAGCCACTTAGTATCTGTCATACAGAAAGACACCACAAAAATATTAATCAGGGCTCCTGGGCTCTGCTGAACATAACGCCCTCATGTCAAAGAGAAAGCACCAAGCAGACAGGATGAATTCCTTCAAAACTAAAACTGTTCAGAAAGAACATGAAATTTATCCAGAAGACAGCTTCTTAGACCTAGAAATTTCTAAACTAAATGACTGAGAATTTAAAGTAGCCATTCTAAATGCTCTGAGAGAAATGAAAACATACTGGCAGAACACCATAGCTGAGATGAATGACATAAAAAAGGAACTCCGTGAACAAAAGGATCAATTTAAAAAATTCAAAACATAAGGAAGATTGAGATGGAAATGTGAGAGATAAATAATACAATAAAATAAGTGAGAAACGAAATAACTGCCATAGGAAACAGGGCCAACCAGATGGAGGAAAGAATTAGTGATATCGAAGACCAGAACATGGAAACAGCTCAGAAAGAGGAAGAGAGGGAATACAGAACCAAAAGAATTGAAAGAACTCTGCAAGAATTATCTGACTCCCTGAGACAAAACAACATCAGGATAATAGGATTAGAAGAAGGAGCAGAACACTCTACAGAAAGCATACTCAAACAAATAGTAGATGAGAACTTTTCAAAACTATGGAAAGATCTGGAACCCCAAGTTCAAGAAGAAAACAGGTCCCCTAGATACTGGAACCCTAACAGATCTTCTCCAAGACACATGGTACTAAATATGTCTAAAACGAAAGACAAAGAGACAATTCTCAAAGCAGTCAGAAAAAAAAAGAATTATAACCTTTAGAGGAAAACCCATCAGGCTGACATCAGATTTCTTAGTAGAAACTGTACCAGCCAGGAGGAAGTGGAATACAATATTTAAAACTTTAAAAGATAGAAACTTCCAGCCAAGAATAAATTATCCAGCAAAATTATATTTCATATATGAAGGTGGAATAAAGACCTTCTCAGACACACAGAAGCTGAAAGAATTTGCCGCTACAAGGCCAGCACTTCAAGAAATACTGAAGGAGGTTCTTTGACCTGAAACAAAACATCAGGAAAAAATGGAATAAAGTTGGGACAACAAGAAAGAAACAAAAATAAAACAAAAACAAGCAAACAAATAAGTAATGGCCACAGGAAATCCTCACATATAGATCATCACTCTAAATGTTAACGGACTGAACTTATCAATAAAATGACACAGAGTAGCAGACTGGATTAAAAAATATAACTCTTCCATATGCTGTCTCCAAGACACACACCTCAGCCATAAGGACAAACACAGACTCAGAGTGAAAGGATGGGAAAAAATACTCCAAGCAAATGTTAATCAGAGAAAAGCAAAAGTTGCCATACTGATATCTGATGAAACAAACTTCAGGTAAAAAAAATAGTAAAAGACAAAGATGGACATTACATAATGATAAAAAGGACAAAACAACAAAAAGATTTGACACTAATTAATATTTATGCTCCTAAACAGGAAGTGCCAAAATATGCAAGGAAACTACTAACAGATCCAAAAGGAGAAACTTACAAAAACGCAATCATTGTGGGAGATTTAAACATCCCACTAACAGCCATTAACAGATCATCCAAACAGACAATAAGTAAGGAAATATCAACTCTCAATGACACATTACACTTATTGGACATAATTGACATTTACAAGACACTTCACCCAGCAAAAAGAGACTACACCTTTTTTCTAGTGCACATGGAACATTTTCAAAGATAGGTCACATGCTGGGACATAAAAGTAGCCTCAACAAATTCAATAAGATCAAAATCATACCAAGTGTATTCTCAGGCCACAAAGCTTTGAAATTGGAGATCAACTCTAAAAGGAAAGCAGAAAAAACTACATATACATGCAGATTAAATAACATTTTATTAAAAAACAGACTGGATAAAAGAACAAATAAAAGAAGAGATTAAAAAAATATAGAAACTAATGACCATGAAAATGCAACATATCAGAATTATTGGAACACAGTGAAACCGGTAATAGGAGGAAAATTATATCACTACAGTTTTATCTTAAGAAACAAGAAAAATCATAAGAAAACAACTTAGCATCCCATCATAAAAAACTAGAAAAGGAAGCGCAGAAAAAACGCAGTCAGCAGAAGGAAAGAAAAAAAGCAGAGCTAAACCAATTAGAAAACAGTAGGACAATAGAAAAAATTAACATTAAGAAGAGGTGGTTCATTGAGAAAGTAAACAATACCCTTGGCTAGACTACTCAAAAGATGAAAGGAAAAGACAAAAATATACAAAATTAGAACTGAAAGAGGAAACATTATGACAGACACTACAGAAATAAAAAGGATTATGAGAAAATATTATGAAGGATTCTAGCAACTAAATTTAACAACTTAGAAAAGTTGGACAAGTTTGAAAAAACATATAGCCTGCATAAAAGAACTGGATAATCTACATAGACCAATCAATAGCAAAGAGATTGAAATGACTATCCATAATCTCCCTAGAGGCAAAAGCCCTGGACCAGATGGTCTCACAAATGAATTCTACGAAACATTCGAAGAGGAATTAATGCCTAACCTCCCCAGACTCTCCCAAAAAATCGGAAATGAAGCCATACTAACTAAGGCATTGCATGAGGCCAAAATTACCCTAATGGCAAAGCCTGGTAAAGACAACACAAAGAAGGGAAACGATAGAACAATATCTGTGATGAACACAGATGTAAAAATCCTAAACAAAATATTAGCAAATAGAATACAACAAGGCATCCAAAAGTGTATATATCATGATTAAGTAAAATTCATCTGCGGAACACAAGGATGGTTCCACTTATGAAAATCAATCAATGTGATACACCATAAAACATAAAAGATAAAGAACATAAAAGATAAAGACCATAGGGTCATATCCATTGATGCAGTAAAAGCTTTCAAGAAGATACAACATCCGTTTATGATCAAAACGCTCAAGAAAATCGGTGTAGAAGGAAAGTATGTCAATATAACAAGAGGTCACATATGGCAAACACTTGGCTAATATCGTATGGAATGAGGCAAAGCTGAAGCCCATTCCCCTAAAATCAGGAACAAGACAGGGATGCCCACTGTCACCACTGATATTTAATATAATCGTGGAAATTCTAGTCACAGCAATCAGGAAAGACAGAAGAAGAAAAGGTATGCAAATTGTGAAAGAAGAGGTCACACGGTCACTCTTTGCAGGTGACATGATCCTTTATATAAACAATTCCAGAGATTCCACCAGGAAATTATTAGAAAACACAAATGAATACAGGAAATTTGCAGGATAAAAATCAATGTACAAAATTCAAGAGCATTTCTGTATACAAACAACGAATCCTCAGGACAAGAAATGAGGATGTCAATTCCTTTTGCTATCCCAAGAAAAATAATGAAATACTTAGGAATTAACCTAACAAAGAATGTGACAGAAATATACATGGAAAACTACAAAACACATTTGCAAGAAACTGGAACAGACATTAAGAGATGGAAAAATATCCCCTGTTCATGGATAAGGAGACTTGACATTATGCCCAGAAAACCTACAGATTTAATGCAATATCCGTCAAAATTCCACAATCATACGTTTGTGAAAATACATATAAAAAAAAGATCAGATTTATATGGAATCATAAAGACCTTAAATGGTAAGAGCATTACTCCATGAAAGGAGTAAGGCTGGTGGCATTACACTCCTTGATTTCAATTTATATTACAAAGCATCAATAGTCAAAACAGGTCGGTATTGGCAGAAAAACAGAAATATAGACCAATGGAGCAGAACTGAAAGCCGAGAAAGAAATCCAC
The DNA here is from genome assembly GCA_004026885.1 of Lyroderma lyra. Taxonomy (NCBI): domain Eukaryota; kingdom Metazoa; phylum Chordata; class Mammalia; order Chiroptera; family Megadermatidae; genus Lyroderma; species Lyroderma lyra. The sequence continues at coordinate 38,880 of PVJL010006519.1, forward strand.
AAATTTATGGACAAATAATTTTCAATAAAGGAACCAAACAGAAGGAATGGAGAAAAGACATCCTCTTTGGTAGGCGGTGCTGGGAGTATTGGAGAAAGATAAGCCAAAGCCTGAACGTGAACAGTGAAATCCCTTCACATCCCAAAAATTACTCAAATTGGATTAAAGACGTTCAGGATCAGTCTTGCAACAATGCAGTGTATAGAAGCAAACTTCGGTACTAAGATTATAGAACTAGTTCTCCGGAAAGAATTCGTGAAGCAGACCTCAAAGGCAAGGAGAGTAAAAGCCAAAATCAATGAATGGGTCTCTATCAAACTTAAAAGCTTCTGCACAGCAAAAGAAGCCATCAACAAAGCAAAGAGTCAGCCAACTGAATGGGAGAAACTATTTGGAAGTAACACATCAGATAAAGGTCTAATATCTAAAATGTGTAAAGAAGTATAAGACGACACCAACAAAAAACTCATAACCTAATTAAAAAGTGGGCAGAAGAAATAAACAGACACTTCTCCAACGGAGAAGGATAAATGGACAGCAGACATATATATGAAAACATGTTTCTCGACAAGAGCATCAGGGAAATGCAAATCAAAAGAGCAATGAGAGACCACCTCACACATGTCAGGATGGCTGTTTTCAACAATAAAAGAAATAACAAATGCCTGACAGGATGTAGACTAAAAAAAAAACTATCGCACACTGCTGGTGGGAATGTAAATTGGTACAACCACTGTGGAGGACGGTGTGGAGGTTCCTCAGAAAATTGGGAATGGAGTTACCTTATGACCCAGAAATCCCCTTCTGTCGATCTACCCCCAAATCTTGAACAGCTTCGTGCGCAAAGACTTTGTACCCCAACGTTCATTGCAGCGCTGTTCACAGTGGCCAAAGCATGGAAACAGTGAAAGTGCCCTGCGAGAGAAGAAAGACTGGAAAATGAGCTGTGGTACAGTTATAGAATGGAATATTACTCGGCTCTAAGGAAAGAAGAACTATCGACATTTGCAAGCAAATAAATAGGCCTGGAGATCATCACGCTTAGGAAAATGAGCCAGGCAGAAATAACCAAAAACCGAGTATGAGTTTGAATTCAATCATATGCGCAATATACAACGGAAAGCAACAAAGAAAAAAGAAATGAAGGAACAAACGAATAACCCACGGACACACTCAATAGGATAAAGTTTACTAGGGCGCGAGTGCGAGGGCGTGGGGAAAAAGGGGAGGGTGTGTGAGAGGAGGGAGGGCATGCTCAATATATGGCGATGGAATGAGAAGTCACATTATGTGGTGAGCTTATTGTACGAGGTGACAATGCACTCTAGAATTGTATGCCTGCCACCTGTGTAATGATTGCTAATAGATGTCAGCGATCAGAGTTGGATAATAAACATAAATTAAAAACAAAAGGAAGAGCAGACTCAAGCGAAAGTCAGCAGAAAAAAAGAATAAAGAGAAATTAAAGCAGAGCTAAACGAATTTCGGGAATTGAAGGACAGAGGCAAAAAGTATATGACAAAGAGCTGGATTTTTGAGAAAGTCAACAAAATTGACAAATTCCTGCATAGACTCATCAAAGGCCAAGAGGAAAAGACACAAATATCCCAAAGGGGAGAAATAACCAATGATACCACAGAAATACAAAGAACGATAGGAAAGTATTACGAGGGACTTTGTGCTACGAAATTTAACAACCTGAAAGAAACGGAGAACTTTCTGGAAACTCACAGCCTACCTAGACTGAACAAAGACGACCTGGATAGTCTAAATTGACCAATCCATACCAAAGAGATTGAAATAACTATCCCTAATCTCCATAGCGGCAAAAGCCCTGGAACAGATGGTCTCACCAATGAATTGTACCAAACATTCGAAGAGGAATTAATGCCTATCCTCCCCAGACTCTCCCAAAAAATAAGACAGGAAGCCCTACTTCCTAACGCACTCCATGTGGCCAAAATAACACTAATGTCTAAGCCTGGTAAAGACAACACAAAGAAGAGAAATGATAGACCAATATCTCTGATGAACACAGATGCAGAAATCCTAAACCAAATATGAGCAAATAGAATACAACAAGGCATCCAAACGCGTGTATAGTATGATCAAGTAGAATTCATCTCGGCCCCACAAGGATGGTTCCACATATGAAAATCAATCAATGTGATACACCATAAAACATAAAAGGTAAAGAATATAAAAGATAAAGACAATAGGGTCATATCCATTGATGCAGAAAAAGCTTTCAAGAAGACACAACATCCATTTCTGTTCAGAACGCTAAAGAGAATCGATGTAGAGGGAAAGTAGGTCAACATAACAAAGGCCACATGTGGCAAACCCTCGGCTAACATCGTACCGAATGGGGCAAAGCTGAAACCTATTCTAAAATCAGGATGCCGGCTGTCACCACTGCTATTTAATATAATAGTTGAGATTCTAGTCACAGCAATCAGGAAAGACAGAGGAACAAAAGGTATCCAAATCGGCATAGAAGAGGTCACATGGTCCCTCATTGCAAGTGACACGATCGTTTATATAAAGAAATCCAAAGATTTCATCAGGAAATCATTAGAAACCACAAATGAATACAGGAACTTCACAGGATTGAAAATCAATGTATAAAAATGAAGAGCATGCCTATATACAAACAACGAATTCTCAGAAAAGGAAATGAGGGTGTGAATTGCTTTGGCTATCCCAAGAAAAAGGATGAAATACCTAGGAATTCAGTTAAGAAAGAATGTGCCAGACCTATACATAGAAAATTACAAAACACGTTTGCAAGAAACTGGAACAGACATTAAGAGATGGAAAGATGTCTCCTGTTCTCGGACAGGGAGACTTGACATTCTGCCCAGAAAATCTCCAGATTGAATGCGATTCCCATCAAGTTTCCACAATCATATGTTTGAGAAATAGATGCAAAAAAAAAGAGATCAGATTTATAGGGAATCATAAAAGACCTCGAATGGCCAAAGAAATACGCCCTGAAAGAGTTAGGCTGGTGGCATTACACTCCCTGACTTCAATTTATATTACAAAGCATCAATATTCAAAACAGGTTGGTATTGGCAGAAAAACAGAAATATAGACCAATGGAGGAGAACTGAAAGCCGAGAATGAAATCCACAAATTTATGGAGAAATAATTTTGGATAAAGGAGCCAAACAGAAGCAATGGAGAAAAGACATACTCTTTGGTAGGCGGTGCTGGGAGTATTGGAGAAAGATAAGCTAAAGCCTGAACGTGAAGAGTGAAATCCCTTCAAGTACCAAAAATTACTCAAATTGGATTAAAGACGTTCAGGATCAGTCTTGCAACAATGCAGTGTATAGAAAGAAACTTCGGTACTAAGATTATAGAGCTAGTTCTCCAGAAAGAATTCGTGAAGCAGACCTCAAAGGCAAGGAGAGTAAAAGCCAAAATCAATGAATGGGTCTCTATCAAACTTAAAAGCTTCTGCGCAGCAAAAGAAGCCATCAGCAAAGCAAAGAGTCAGCCAACTGAATGGGAGAAACTATTTGGAAGTAACACATCAGATAAAGGTCTAATATCTAAAATGTGTAAAGAAGTATAAGACGACACCAACAAAGAACTCATAACCCAATTAAAAATTGGGTAGGAGAATTAACAAACACTTCTGCAACTTAGAACTATAAATGGAAAGCAGACATATATATGAAGTCATGCTTCTCGAGATGAGCTATCAGGGAAATGCAAATCAAAAGAGCAATGAGAGACCACCTCACACATGTCAGGATGGCTGTTTTCAACAATAAAAGAAATAACAAGTGCCACACTGGAGGTGGACTAAAAAAAAAAACTCTCGCACACTGCTGCTGGGAATACAAATTGGTACAACAACTGTGGAGGACGGTGTGGAGGTTCCTCAGCAAATTGGGAAAGGAGTTACCTTATGACCCAGAAATCCCCTTCTGTCGATCTACCCCCAAATCTTGAACAGCTTCGTGCGCAAAGACTTTGTACCCCAACGTTCATTGCAGCGCTGTTCACAGTGGCCAAAGCATGGAAACAGTGAAAGTGCCCTGTGAGAGAAGACTGGAAAACGAGCTGTGGTACAGTTATAGAATGGAATATTACTCGGCTCTAAGGAAAGAAGAACTATCGACATTTGCAAGCAAATAAATAGGCCTGGAGATCATCACGCTTAGGAAAATGAGCCAGGCAGAAATAACCAAAAACCGAGTATGAGTTTGAATTCAATCATATGCGCAATATACAACGGAAAGCAAAAAGAAAAAAGAAATGAAGTAACAAACGAATAACCCACGGACACACTCAATAGGATAATGTTTATTAGGGCGCGAGTGCGAGGGCGTGGGGAAAAAGGGAGGGTGTGTGAGAGGAGGGAGGGCATGCTCAATATATGGTGATGGAAGGAGAAGTCACATTAGGTGGTGAGCTTATTGTACAACGAGTTGACAATGCACTCTGGAATTGTATGCCTCCCTCCTGTGTAATCCTTGCTAATAGATGTCAGCGCCCAAGGTCGGATAATAAACATAAATTAAAAACAAAAGGAAGAGCAGACTCATGCGAAAGTCAGCAGAAAAAAAGAATAAAGAGAAATTAAAGCAGAGCTAAACGAATTTCAAGAACAGAAGGACAGAGGCAAAAAGTATATGACAAAGAGCTGGATCTTTGAGAAACTCAACAAAATTGACAAACTCCTGGATAGACTCATCAAAGGCCAAGAGGAAAAGACACAAATATCCCAAAGGGGAGAAATAACCAATGATACCACAGAAATACAAAGAACGATAGGAAAGTATTACGAGGGACTTTGTGCTACGAAATTTAACAACCTGAAAGAAACGGAGAACTTTCTGGAAACTCATAGCCTACCTAGACTGAACAAAGAAGACCTGGATAGTCTAAATAGACCAATCCATAGCAAAGAGATTGAAATGACTATCCCTAATCTCCCTGGCGGCAAAAGCCCTGGAACAGATGAATTATACCAAACATTCGAAGAGGAATTAAGGCCTATCCACCCCAGACTCTCCCAAAAAATTAGACAGGAAGCCATACTTCCTAACGCACTCCTGTGGCCAAAATAACACTAATGTCTAAGCCTGGTAAAGACAACACAAAGAAGAGAAACGATAGACCAATATCTCTCATGAACACAGATGCAGAAATCCTAAACCAAATATGAGCCAATAGAATACAACAAGGCATCCAATCGCGTGTGTAGTATGATCAAATAGAATTCATCCCGGCCCCAGTAGGATGGTTCCACTATTGAAAATCAATCAGTGTGATACACCATAAAACATAAAATGTAAAGAACATAAAAGATAAGGACAATAGGGTCATATCCATTGATGCAGAAAAAGCTTTCAAGAAGACACAAGAGCCGTTTATGAACAGAACGCTAAAGAGAATCGGTGCAGAAGGAAAGTAGGTCAACATAACGAAGGCTACATATGGCAAACCCTCGGCTAACATCGTACCGAATGGGGCAAAACCGAAACCTATTCTAAAATCAGGATGCCTGCTGTCACCACTGCTGTTAAATATAATAGTTGAGATTCTAGTCACAGCAATCAGGAAAGACAGAGGAACAAAAGGCATAGAAGAGGTCACATGGTCCCTCGTTGCAGGTGACATGATCATTTATATAAACAAATCCAAAGATTCCATCAGGAAATTATTAGAAACCACAAATGAATATAGGAACTTCGCAGGATAGAAAATCAATGTACAAAAATCAAGAGCATTCCTGTACACAAACAACGAATTCTCAGAAAAGGAAATGAGGGTGTGAATTGCTTCGGTATGCCAAAAAAAGGAATGAAATACCTGGGAATTAACTGAAGAAAGAATGTGACAAACTTATACATGGAAAATTACAAAACACGTTTGCAAGAAACTGGAACAGACATTAAGAGATGGAAAGATATCTCCTGTTCACGGACAGGGAGACTTGACATTCTGCCCAGAAAATCTCCAGATTTAATGCCATACCCATCAAGTTTCCACAATCATGTGTTTGAGAAATAGATGAAAAAAAAATAAGAGATTAGATTTATAAGGAATTATAAAAGACCTCGAATGGCCAAAGAAATACTCCCTGAAAAGAGTTATGCTGGTGGCATTACACTCCCTGACTTCAATTTATATTACAAAGCATCAATAGTTAAAAGTGGTTGGAGTTGGCAGAAAAATAGAAATATAGACCAATTGAGCAGAACTGAAAGCTGAGAATGAAATCCACAAATTTATGGAGAAATAATTTTCGATAAAGGAGCCAAACAGAAGCAATGGAGAAAAGACACCTCTTTGGTAGGCGGTGCTGGGAATATTGGAGAGAGATAAGCCAAAGCCTGAACGTGAACAGTTAAACCTCTTCAGATATCAAAAACTAGTCAAATTGGATTAAAGACGTTCAGGACCAGTTTTGCAACAATGCAGTGTATAGAAAAAAACTTCGGTACTAAGATGATAGAGCTAATTCTCCAGACAGAATTCGTGAAGTGGAGCTCAAAGACAAGGAGAGTAAAAGCCAAAATCATTGAATGGGTGTCTATCAAACTTAAAAGCTTCTGCGCAGCAAAAGAAGCCATCAACAGAGCAAAGAGTCAGCCAACTGAATGGGAGAAACTATTTGGAAGTAACACATCAGATGAAGGTCTAATATCTAAAGTGTGTAAATAAGTGTAAGATGACAGCCTCAAAAAACTCATAACCCAATTAAAAAGTGGGCAGAAGAACTAAACAAACACTTCTCCAACGGAGAACTATAAATGGATAGCAGATATATATATGAAACCATGCTTCTAGACATGAGCTATCAGGGAAATGCAAATCAAAAGAGCAATGAGAGACCACCTTGCATATGTCAGGATGGCTGTTTTCAACAATGAAAGAAAGAACAAATGCCGGACTGGACGTGGACTAAAGAAGAAAAACTCTCACACACTGCTGGTGGGAATGTAAATTGGTACAACCACTGTGGAGGACGGTGTGGAGGTTCCTCAGAGAATTGGGAATGCAGTTACCTTATGACCCTGCAATCCCCTTCTGTCGATCTACCCCCAAATCTTGAACACCTTTGTTCGCAAAGACTTTGTACCCCAACGTTCATTGCAGCGCTGTTCACAGTGACCAAAGCATGGAAACAGTGAAAGTGCCCTGTGAGAGAAGACTGGAAAATGAGCTGTGGTACAGTTATAGAATGGAATATTACTCATCTCTAAGGAAAGATGAACTACTGCCATTTGCAAGCAAATAAATAGGCTTGGAGATCCTCAGGCTTAGGGAAATGAGCCAGGCAGAAATAACCAAAAACCGAGTATGAGTATGACTTCAATCATATGCGGAATACACAACGGAAAGCAAGAAGGAAAAAAGAAATGAAGTAACAAACGAATAACCTACAGACACACTCAATAGGATAATGTTTATTAGGGGACGAATACGAGGGCATGGAGAAAAAGGGGAGGGTGTGTGAGAGGAGGGAGGGCATGCTCAATATATGGTGATGGAAGGAGAAGTCACATAAGGTGGTCAGCTTACTGTATAATGAGTTGACAATGCACTGTAGAATTGTATGCCTGGCACTGTGGAATCCTTGCTAATAGATGTCAGCGCCCAGATTCGGATAATAAACATAAATTAAAAACAAAAAGAAGAGCAGACTCAAGCCGAAGTCAGCAGTAAAAAAGAATAAAGAGAGATTATAGCAGAGCGAAACAAATTTCGGGAACAGAAGGACAGAGGAAAAAAAGTATATGACAAAGAGCTGGATCTTTGAGAAAGTCAACAAAATTGAGAACCTGCTAGCTAGACTCATCAAAGGCCAAGAGGAAAAGACACAAATATCCCAAAGGGGAGAAATAACCAATGATACCACAGAAATACAAAAAATGATAGGAAAGTATTACGAGGGACTTTGTGCTACGAAATTTAACAACCTGAAAGAAACGGACAACTTTCTGGAAACTCATAGCCTACCTAGACTGAACAAAGAAGACCTGGATAGTCTAAATAGACCAATCCATAGCAAAGAGATTGAAATGACTATCCATCATCTCCCTGGAGGCAAAAGCCCTGGAACAGATGGTCTCACCAATGAATTGTACCGAACATTCGAAGAGGAATTAATGCCTATCCTCCTCAGACTGTCCCAAAAAAACAGAAAGGAAGCCACTGTTTCAAAGGCTCGTCATGTGGCCAAAGTTACACTAATGCCAAAGCCTGGTAAAGACAACACAAAGAAGAGAAGCAATAGACCAATATCTCTGATGATCACAGAAGCAAGTATCCTAAACAAAATATGAGCAAATAGAATACAACAGGGCATCCAAAAGCGTGTATAGTATGATCGAGGAGAAGTCATCTTGGCCCCACAAGGATGGTTCCACTTATGAAAATCAATCAATGTGATACACCATAAAACATAAAAGGTAAAGAACATAAAAGATAAGGACAATAGGGTCATATCCATTGATGCAGAAAAAGCTTTCAAGAAGACACAACATCGGTTCATGATGTGAACGCTAAAGAAAATCGGTGTAGAAGGATAGTAGGTCAACATTACCAAGGCCACATACGGCAAACCCTCGGCTAACATCGTACCGAATGGGGCAAAGCTGAAGCCTATTCTCCTCAAATCTGGATGCCGGCTGTCACCACTGCTATTTAATATAATATCTGACATTCTAGTCACAGCAATCAGGAAAGACAGAGGAACAGAAGGTATCCAAATTGGGATAGAAGAGGACACATGGTCCCTCTTTGCAGGTGACATGATTGTTTATAGAAACAAATCCAAAGATTCCATCAGGAAATTATTAGAAACCAAAAATGAATACAGGAAATTGGCAGGATAGAAAATCAATGTACAAATTCAAGAGCATTCCTGTATACATACAACGAATTCTCAGAAAAAGAAATGAGGGTGTCAATTCCTTTGGCTATCCCAAGAAAAAGAGTGAAATACCTAGGAAGTAACTTCACAAAGAATGTGACAGACTTATACATGGAAAATTGCAAAACACGATTTCAAGAAACTGGAACAGACATTAAGATTTGGAAATATCTCCCCTGTTCACGGATAGGGAGACTTGACATTCTGCCCAGAAAATCTCCAGATTTAATGTAATACCCATCAAGTTTCCACCATCATATGTTTGAGAAATAGATAAAGAAAAAAAAAAAGAGATCAGATTTATATGCAATCATAAAAGACCTGGAATGGCCAAAGCAATTCTACCTGAGAAGAGTAAGGCTGGTGGTATTACACTCCCTGACTTGAATTTATATTACAAAGCCTAAATAGTCAAAAGAGGTTGGTATTGGCAGAAAAACAGAAATATAGACCAACAGAGCAGAACTGAAAGTCCAGAAATAAATCCACAAATTTATGGACAAATCATTTTTGATAATGGTGCCAAACACAAGCAATGGAGAAAAAACCTCTTTGGTAGGTGGTGCTGGGAAAATTGGAGAAAGATAAGGCAAAGCCTGAACCTGAGCAGTGAACTGTCTTCACATAGAAAACATTACTCAAACTGGATTAAAGACGTTTAAGATCAGTCTTACCACAATGCATTGTATAGAATTAAACATCGGTACTAAGATTATAGAGCCAGGTCTCCAGAAAGCTTTCGTGAAGCGGACCTCAAAGGCAAGGAGAGTAAAAGACAAAATCAATCAATGGGTGTCTGTCAACTTTAAAAGCTTCTGCGGAGCAAAAGAAGCCATCAACAAAGCACAGAGTCAGCCAACTGAATAGGAGAAACTATTTGGAAGTAACACAGCAGATAAGGGTCTAATATCTAAAATGTGTAAAGAAGTATAAGATGACAACAACAAAAAACACATAACCCAATTAAGAAGTGGGCAGAAGAACTAAACAGACACTTCTCCAACGGAGAACTCTAAATGGACAGCAGATATAGATATGAAAACGTGCTCCTCGACATGAGCTAGCAGGGAAATGCAAATCAAAAGAGCAATGAGAGACCACCTCACACATGTTAGGATGTCTGTTGTCAACAATAAAAGAAATAACAAGTGCTGGACGGGACATCGACTAAAAAAAAAACTCTTGCACACTGCTGGTGGGAATGTAAATTGGTACAACCACTGTGCAGGACGGTGTGGAGGTTCCTCAGAAAATTGGGAATGGGGTTACTTTATGACCCAGCAATCCCCCTTCTGTCGATGTACCCCCAAATCTTGAACACCTTTGTGCTCAAAGACTTTGGACACAAATGTTGATCGCAGCACTAGTCACAATGGCCAAAACATGGAAACAGCGGAAGTACCCTCGTAGAGAAGACTAGAAAACGAGTTGTGGTACAGTTATAGGATGGAATATTACTCAGCTATAAGGAAAGATAAGGAAAGATGTAATATTGCCATTTGGAAGCACATAAATAGGCCTGGAGATCATCACGCTTAGGGACCTTAGCAGACAGAAATAACCAAAAGTGTCTGACTTCACTCATATTCGGAATATAAAAATGAAAGCAACAAAGAAAAAAGAAATGAAGAAACAAACGAATAACCCGTGGACACACTCAATAGGGTAATGTTTATTTGGGGACGAGTGGTAACAATGGGGAAAAAGGGGAGGGTTTGTGAGAGGAGGGAGGGGATGCTCAATATATGGTGATGGAAGGAGAAGCCACATTAGATTGTCAGCTTATTCTATAATGAGTGACCATGCACTGTAGGATTGTATGCCTGTCACCTGTGTAATCCTTGCTAAGAGTTGTCAGCTCCCAGAAGTCAAACAATAAACATAAATAAAGGAAAAAGCAGAGCAGACACAACCCAAAGTCAGCGGAAAAAAAAAACAATAAAGAAAACTTAAAGCAGAGATAAACGAATTTAGAGAAAAGAAGGACCGGAGAAAAAAGTATATGACAAAGAACTGGATCTTTGAGAAAGTCAAAAAATTGACAAACTCCTGACTAGACCAATTAAAGGACAAAAGACACAAATATCCCAAAGGTGAGAAATAACCATGGATACAAAAAAAAATACAAAGGATTGTAGGAAAATATTACGAAGGACTTTATGCTACGAAATTTAACAACCTAAAAGAAATGGACCACTTTCTAGAAACTCATAGCCTACCTAGACTGAACGAAGAAGACCTGGATAATCTAAATAGGCCAATCCATAGTAGAGAGATTGAAATGACTATCCATAATCTTCCTAGAGGCAAAAGTCCTGCACCAGATTGTCTCACCAATGAATTCTACCATTCAAAGAGGAATTAATGCCTATCCTCCCCAGACTCTCCCAAAAAATCGGACAGGAAGCCATACTTCCTAAAGCATTCTATGAGGCCAAAATTACCCCAAGGCCAAAGCCTGGTAAAGACAACACAAAGAAGAACAATATCTCTGATGAACACAGATGCAAAAATCCTAAACAAAATATTAGCAAGTAGAATACAACAAGGCATCCTAAAGCTCGTATATCATGATCAAGTGGAATTCATCTCCGGAACACAAGGATGGTTCCACTTATGAAAATCAATCAATGTGATACACCAGAAAACATAAAAGATAAAGAACAGAAAAGATAAAGACCATAGGGTCATATCCACTGATGCAAAAAAAGCGTTCAACAAGATACAACGTCCGTTTATGATCAAAACGCTAAAGAAAGTCGGTGTAGAAGGAAACTACATCAACATAACAAAGGCCACATACAGCAAACCCTCGGCTAACATCGGACCGAATGGCGCAAAGCTGAAGCCTATTCCGCTAAAATCAGGAACAAGACAGGGATGCCCGCTGTCACCACTGCTATTTAATATAATAGTGGGAATTCTAGTCACAGCAATCAAGAAAGACATAGGAACAAAAGGGATCCAAATTGGGATTGAAGAGGTCACATGGTCAATCTTTGAAGGTGACATGATCCTTCATCTAAGAAATTCCAAAGATTACATCAGGAAATTATTAGAAACCATAAACGAATACAGTAATTTCGCAGGATACAAAATTAATGTACAAAAATCAACAGCATTCCTGTATACATACAACGAATTCTCAGAAAAGGAAATAAGGGTGTCAATTTCTTTGGTTATCCCAAGAAAAAGAGTGAAATACCTAGGAAGTAACTTCACAAAGAATGTGACAGACTTATACATGGAAAATTGCAAAACACGTTTGCAAAAAACTGGAACAGACATTAAGAGATGGAAAAATATCCCCTGTTCACGGATAGGGAGACTTGACATTCTGCCCAGAAAATCTCCAGATTTAATGTAATACCCATCAAGTTTCCACCATCATATGTTTGAGAAATAGATAAAAAAAAAGAGATCAGATTTATATGGAATCATAAAAGACCTCGAATGGCCAAAGCATTACTCCGTGAAAAGAGTAAGGCTGTGGCACTACACTCCCTGACTTCAATTTATATTACAAAGCATCAAACCTCAAAACAGATTGATATTGGCAGAAAAAACAGAAATATAGACCAATGGAGCAGAACTGAAAACCCAAAAATAAATCCACAAATTTATGGACAAATAATTTTCAATAAAGGAGCCAAACATATACAATAGGTAAAAGACAGCCTCTTTAGTATGTCGTGCTGGGAAAATTGGAAAACGATAAACCAGTGAACCTGAGCAGGGAAATCTCTTCACATGCAAACATTATCTCAAATTGGATTAAAGATGTTCAGTATCGATCCGACAACAATACACTGTATAGAAGAAAACATCAGTACTAAGGTTATAGAGCTAGGTCTCCAGAAAGATTTTGTGAAGCAGACCTCAAAGGCAAGGAAAATAAAAGCCAAAATCAATGAATGGGACCATATCAAACCTAAAGCTTCTGCACAGCAGAAGAAACCGTCAACAAAGCAAAGAGACAGCCTACTGAATGGGAGAAAATATTTGGAAGTAACATCTCAGATAAGGGTCTAATATCTAAACTATGTAAAGAACTTATAAGACAACAACAAAAAATACATAACCCAATTAAAAAGTCGGCAGAAGATCTAAACAGACACTTCTCCAACGGAGAACTGTAAATGGACACGAGACATATGATAACATGCTCCTCATCATGAGCTATCAGGGAAATGCAAATCAAAACGGAAATGAGAGATCACCTCACACTTGTTAGGGTTACTGTTTTCAACAATACAAGGAATAACAAGTGTTGGACAGGACGTGGACTAAAAGAAACTCTCGCACACTGCTGGTGGGAACATAAATAGGAATAACCACTGTGTAGGAAGGTGTGGAAGTTCCTCAGAAAATTGGGAATAGTGTTCCCTTATGACCCAGCCCTCCCCCTTCTGGCAATCTGCCCCCAAATCTTGAACACCTTTGTGCGCAAAGACTTTGGACACAAATGTTGATCGCAGCGCTAGTCAGGGTGGCCAAAACATGAAAACAGCGGAAGTGCCCTGGGAGAGAAGAGTGGAAAATGAGATGTGGTACAGTTATTGAATGGAATATTACTCGGCTATAAGGAAAGATGAAATATTGCCATTTGCAACCAAATAAGTAGGCCTGAAGATCATCATGCTTAGGGACATTAGCAGACAGGAATAACCAAAAGTGTATGACTTCACTCATATGCAGAATATAAAAATGAAAGCAACAACAACAACAAAAGAAATGAACAAACAAATAACTCACGGACACAATAGGATGATGTTTATTTGGGGACGAGTGGGAAGAGGTGGGGAAAAAGGGGAGGGTTTGTGAGAGGAGGGAGGGAATGCTTAATATATGGTGATGGAAGGAGAAGCCACATTAGGTCGTCAGCTTAGTCTATAATTAGTGACACTGCACTGTAGAATTGTATGCCTGACACCTATGTAATCCTTGCTAACAGATGTCAGCTCCCAGAAGTGAAACCATAAACATAAATAAAGAAAAAGCAGAGCAGACACAACCCAAGTCAGCAGAAAAAAACAATAAAGAGAAATTAAAGCAGAGATTAACAAATTTATTTATTTATTTATTTATTTATTTTAAATTCATTTTTATTGTTAGACTTATTGAGGTGACATCAGTTAGCAAGGACTACACAGTTTTCTGGCACACAATTCCACAGTGCATTGTCAACTTGATGTATAGTAAGTTCACCACCTAATGTGACTTCTCTTTCCATCACCTTATATTTAACTTCGCCCCCTTCTCTCCCACCCCCTCCTCTTTCTCCCCTCCTAACCCACCTGTCCCCAAATAAACATTAAACTATGATTGTTTCCATGGGTTATTTGTTTGTTCATTTCTTTTTTCTTTGCTTTCAGTTTTGTATTCCACATATAAGTGAAGTCATACAGTTCTTTGTTTTTTCTGTCTGGCTTATTTCACTAAGCATGATGATCTCCAGGTCCATCCATTTTGTTGCAAATGGCAATATTTCATCTTTTCTTATAACTGAATAATATTCCATTGTGTATGTGTACCACAGCTTCTTTATCCAGTCATCTGTCACAGGGCACTTTGGTTGTTTCCATGTTTTAGCCACTGTGAACAGTGCTGCGATGAACATTGGGGTACATAAGTCTTTGCGGACAAAGGTTTTCAAGTCTTTTGGGTACATCCCCAGAAGGAGGATTGCTGGGTCAAATGGTAGCTCCATTCCCAATTTTCTGAGGAACCTCCACACTACCTTCCATAGTGATTGTACCAGTATGCACTCCCACCAGCAGTGTACTAGTGTTCCTTTTTCTCCACATCCTCTCCAGCACTTGTTATTCCTTGTCTTGTTGATAATAGCCATTCTCACAGGTGTGAGGTGGTAGCTAATTGTGGTTTTGATTTGCATTTCCCTGATAGCTAATGAGGATGAGCATTTTTTCATAAGTCTCCTGGCCATTTGTATTTTTTCATGGGAGAAGTGTCTGTTTAGTTCTTCTGCCCACTTTTCAATTGGGTTGTTTGTTTTTTTGTTGTTAAGTCTTATTAGTTCTTTATATATTTTAGATATTAGACCCTTATCTGATGCATTATTTGCTAATACTTTCTCCCATTCAGTTTGCTGTTTCTTTGCCTTGTTGATGGTTTCTTTTGCTGTGCAGAAGCTTTTTAGTTTGATATAGTCCCATTCATTTATTTTTGCTTTTACTTCCCTTGCCTTTGAGGACAGGTTCAAGAAGTCTTCCTTGAGTCCTAGGTCTATAAGTTTAGTATCAATACAGTTTATTGTTGCAGGTTTTATATGAAAGTCTTTTATCCATTTTGAATTAATTTTTGTATATGGAAAGAGTTCACAGGTCAGATTCATTCTTTTGCATATGTTTTTCCAGTTTTGCCTAAATGAATTTAGAGAACAGAAGGACAGTAGAAAAAAAGTATATGACAAAGAGCTGGATCTTTGAGAAAGTCAACAAAATTGACAAACTCCTAACTAGACCAATCAAAGGACAAAAGGAAAAGACACAAATATCCCAAAGGGGACAAATAGCCACTGATACCACAGAAATACAAAGGATTATAGGAAAATATTACAAAGGACTTATGCTACAAAATTTAACAACCTAAAAGAAATGGACCACTTTCTAGAAACTCATAGCCTATGTAGACTGAATGAAAAAGACCTAGACTATCTAAGTAGACCAATCAATAGCAAGGAGATTGAAATGATTATCCATAATCTTCCTACTGGCAAATGCCCTGGACCAGATGGTCTCACCAATGAATTCTACTAAACACTTAAAGAAGAATTAATGCCTATCCTCCTCAGACTATCCCAAAAAATCAGAAAGGAAGCCATACTTCTTAATGCATTCTATGAGGCTAACATTAGCCTAAAGCCAAAGCCTGGTAAAGACAACACAAAGAAGGGAAATGATAGATCAATACCTCTGATGATCACAGATGCAAAAATCCTAAGCAAAATATTAGCCAATAGAATACAACCAGGCATCCAAAAGCTTGTATGTCATGATCAAGTGGAATTCATCTCTGGAACACAAGGATGGTTTCACTTATGAAAATCAATCAATGTGATACACCATAGAAAGAACATAAAAGATAAGGACCATATATATGGTCATATCCATTGATGCAGAAAAAGCTTTCAACAATATACAACATCCATTTATGATCAAAACACTAAAGAAAATCGGTGTAGCAGGAAAGTATCTAAATGTAACAAAGGCCACATTTGGCAGACCCTCGGCTAACATCGTACTGAATGGGGCAAAACTGAAGCCTATTCACCTAAAATAAGGAACAGGACAGGGAGGCCCCCAGAGCTCACTGCTATTCAATAGAGTAATGGAAGTTCTAGTCACAGCAATCAGAGAAAAACAGAGAAAGAAAACATATCCAAATTGGGATAGAAGAGGTCACATGGTCACTCTTTGCGGATGACATGATCCTTTCTATAAAAAATTCCAGGATTTCCCTTAAGGTGTAGTGGCTTAAGGCTTCAGCACTGGTGCTGTCAGCGCTGTGGCCTGGGTTCAATTCCCAGTCAGGGAGCTACCCACATACCAAAAAGCAACAAATAAATAAATGAATAAATAAATAATTTCAAAGATTCCACCAGGAAGTTATTAGAAACCATAAATGAACACAGGAAATTCACAGGATACAAAATCAATGTACAAAAATCAACAGCATTCCTGTGTACAAACAACGAATCCTCAGAAAAAGAAATGAGGGTGTCAATTCCTTTTGCTATCCCAAGAAAAAGAATGAAATACCTAGGAATTAACTTAACAAAGAATGTGACAGACTTATACATGGAAAATTACAAAACACGTTTGCAAGAAACTGGAACAGACATTAAGAGATGGAAAAATATTCCCTGTTCATTAATAGGTAGACTTGACATTGTTAAAAATGGCCATTTTGCCCAGGACAATCTAAATATTTAATGCAATACCCATCAAAATCCCTCAATCATATGTCTGTGAAATAGATAAAAAAAATGATCAGGCTTATATGTAATCATAAAAGACCTCAAATGACCAAAGCAATACTACATGAAAAGAATAAGGCTGGTGACATTACACTCCCTGACTTCAATTTACATTACAAAGCATCAATAGTCAAAACAGCTTGGTATTGGCAGAAAAACAGAAATAAAGACCAATGGAGCAGAACTGAAAACCCAGAAATAAATCCACAAGCTTATGAACAAATAATTTTCGATAAAGGAGTCAAACACATACAATGGGGATAAGACAGCCTCTTTAGTTCATGGTGATGGGAAAATTGGAAAAAGATAAGCCAAAGCCTGAACCTGAGCAGTGATCTCTCTTCACTTACAAAAATTAACTCCAATTGGATTAAAGACCTTCAATATTAGTCCTGCAACAGTACAATATATAGAAGAAAACATCAGTACTAAGATTATAGAGCTAGGACTCAAGAAAGATTTCATGAACCTGACCTAAAAGGCAAGGAAAGTAAAAGCCAAAAATCAATGAATGTGACTATATCAAACTTAAAATCTTCTGCACAGCAAAAGAAACCATCAACAAAGCAAACAGACAGCCAACTGAATGGGAGAAAATGTTTGGAAGTAACACCTCAGATAAAGGTCTAATATCTGAAATATGTAAAGAACTTATAAGATGACAACAACAAAAAACACATAACCCAATTAAAAAGTGGGCAGAAGAACTAAACAGACACTTCTCACACGGAGAACTATAAGTGGACACGAGACATATGATAACATGCTCCTCATCATGAGCTATCAGGGAATGCAAATCAAAACAGCAATGAGAGACCACCTCACAATTGTTAGGGTGGCTGTTTTCAACAATACAAGGAATAAATGCCAGACAGTACGTGGACTAAAAATAACTCTCGCATACTGCTGGTGGGAATGTAACTTGGTACAGCCACTGTGGAGGACGGTGTAGAGGTTCCTCAGAAAATTGGGAATGGAGTTACCTTATGACCCATCAACCCCCCTTCTGGCGATCTACCCCCAAATCTTGAAAACCTTTGTGAGCAAAGACTTTGTACCCCAATATTCATGGCAGCGCTGTTCATAGTGGCCTAAATAGGGAAATCGCGAAAGTGTCATGTGACAGAAGACTGGATAAACAAGCTCTGGTACATTTATAGAATGGAATATTACTCAGCTCTGAGGAAAGATGATATATTGCCATTTGCAACAAAATGGATGGACCTGGAGTTCATCATGCTTAGGGAAATAAGCCAGACATAAAAAACCAAATCTGTATGACTTCATTCATATGCAGAATATAAAAATGAAGGCAACAAAGCAAACTAAATCCAATATGAACGAACAATCATATTACCCATGGACACAATTAATATTTGATGTTTATTTTGGAGTGAGTGGAGAGATGAGGTTGGGGGACCTAAATATACAGTGGTGGAAAGAGAAGCCACATTAAGTGGTGAACTTATTACACCACAGATTGACAATGTACTGTAGAATTGTGTACCTGATAGCTTTGTATTCCTTGCTAACAGAGATCACCCCAATAAGTCTAACGATAAAAATAAATTTAAAAATTTTAAAGCAAAAAGAAAGCTTTTTATTTGTCCTACAGTTTTGAATGCTAGCCTTGCTGGATACATTATTATTGGTTGTAGATTCTTGTTTTCATCGTGTTGAATCTTTTCTGCCAATGCTTTCTGGCCTGTCAAGTTTCTGGTGAGAAATCAGCTGAGAATTGAATCGTCGTTCCTTTATTAGTTCCTATTTGCATTCGTCTTGCTGTTTTTAGAATTTTTGCTTTTTATTTTTCACATCTGCTATTTTAATATGTTTCAGTGTGTTCCTGTTTATGTTCATCTTGTTTCAAATTCTCTATGCATCCTGGACTTGTATGTCTATTCCTTTTGCCAGGTTAGAAAAACTTTTCAATCATTATTTCTTCAAATAATTTCTTTGACCTTTGTTTTTTTTTCTTTTTTTTTTCTGGCACACCTATTATTCTCATAATTTTACATTTGAGATAGTCCCAGATATATTTTAATTTATCTTCCTTTTTTTGGAAATAACTTTCTAATTGATCTTCTAGAGTGTTTTCTGCTGGCTTTTTCTGCAAAGCACTGCTTTTCACTTCTATTTTATCTAGTTTGGTGACTTTTATTTTATTCTTCCTTTCAGTTAAAGTAGTTGTTATCTCTCTCTGGTCCTTTATAATGGTTTGTATGTTCTCTTTGATGCTTGCTATCTCTCTTTCAAATCATCATTCAGTTCCTTAAGCATTTTTATAATTGTTGCTTTGAGCTCTGTTTCTGATGGGTCATCTGTGCCTATCTCTTTAGTTTGAGCTGCTTTTTCTGATTTCTCATATTTGCACCCTCTCTGGACCCTTGCTCATGTAGTTTTTTTGGTGTGTGCAGCTGATACTGGGCAGGCAGAGGCCTGTGGGGGAGGGGTGTTTGTGACTTTGTTGCTTTCCTGTAGCTTCTGGGGTCATGCAGAGAGTTTGGGCATGCTTGAACCTCTCTGTTCTCAGTTTGCCCACCCCCCGTCCCCAAGTGGATTCTGCCCTGAGCCTGCAGTCAGCTGTCCTGTATGCTGATCTTTCAGACTGGCTGGTTGTGAGCTGAGAAATTAATGCACACAGCCCTCTCTCTTTTTCTCCTTCCCAGTTGGAGTTTTCACTCTGTGGCTCCTTACCACCCAATCACTCTCCCTTCTCTGGGAACCAGAGTGAAGTCTAGCTTCTGCATTTTGCACACTAGTCTGCACCTCCTGGGGCCAAATTGAGGTCTGGTTGTGATATCTCACACCCTGCCTATGGGTCTCCTTTTCTCCATTCCATGGACCAAGTGAGGTCTCAAGTGCTCTTCCACTACTTTCTTCCTCCACCCTCCCCCAGCAGTAGAGTTCCAAGCGGGGACCTGTATGCAGTTGTGCCTCTTGCTCCTCCCCTTTTATTTCTCCTTTGCTTAACCCTCTGCCTGCCTGCAGGTATCGTAATGCAACAAGTGGGTTTCTTAACTGCAATTGTGCATTGTGTAGAGTTTCCTTGGTTGAGGTATAGATGCTTTATTAGTTATAATCTTCAGAGGAGTTTTTTGGAGATCTTTCTCTTGTCGCCATTTTGTTGCATCATCTTACATGTCATCTTTTTATATTGACTAGCATGTATATACTTCAGAATCTTAATTTTTGTTTTTGTTTGTTTGTTTGTTTGTTTTTGTTTTTGTTTGTATGTGGGTATTTCCCTGGCTGGGTATCGAACCCAGGACATAGTGTTGACAACGCCAGCACCAAAGCCTTAAGCCACTACACCACCAGGGAACTCCAGAACCTTAATTTTTTTGACAAGTAAAAAGCAAATAATCAGCATTTCCACTGGCAAATCCACAAACATATTTTACAACCCTTAGAAGTGTAGACTTTTTAAATCCATATATTTATAAATTTTTTTAGAATCATGTTTTTAAGGAAGTATAAGACATACCAACAGATCTCAATTTACCTTTTAGATTTTCTGTAACAGAAAACCAAAAATAAGTGAGTTTAGATCTATCCAACAATTAGTACTTTTGTATTTAGTTACTTGAAATATCTAGATATTTAATAGTTTTTATCATTTAACTTAACCCAAAAATACTCCAAGGTTTTAAATCATCAAACCAATTTGAGCAATCATGTCTAAGCATGTACATATCATATACAACATAAGCATTACTAAAGAGTTTTATAAACAACTTTTAGCTGCATTGTTTTATAACTCTAGGAGATTTTAAAGTGTATCATTACTCTAGTTATTTTGTTTTAACAAACTTTAACAAACATAATAAGCCTTTTAAACCCCAGTGAAAAATCTTAAAGACTTAAACCAGCCTTAGTATTAAACATTATCCCAGATCACATGATCTTGAAAAAAAGCAGGGTTAATTTTTATTCATTCAAGCAGTTATTTTTTAATAACCAATTAAACATTATAAACTGGTAATAGGCAAGAACATAATAATATGCATGAAAAGAACAATTAACAATTTTAAAGAGGATGCAAGGTCTTTTATTTGTCCCCTACAGTTCCAAGGAGGCTAAAACACTGGCTTGACTTTAACAGTACCTCTACTTTTTTTTTAACCTGGGGAAAGGAGGAGCATCTGGAATTGTAGGGCATGCCAGGTGGAACCTGGAGATGGAGCTATTGATTTTCAGGTGCCTTGTTGTGTTTGGGGTACACTCTTTTCCAGTGTTCCTTCTTCTTACAGTAGACACATTGGTTCTTCTTTAATAACTTCCTTGTTTGTTCTCTAATGACTTCTGTTATGTTTTCTCTAGTGCTTTCTGTGGAAATAGCAGCGGCCTGGCATTTTTTTTCTCCTGAGTATCATACATCTTAAATCCTGGCTCATGCTGCCTGTGCCATTCAGCCAGTTAGAATGACAGGTATTGGCTTATAGAATAGTCATTTATTATTAAAACAAGAATGACCTGAGAAGGCAGTGAGTTTCCACTCTCAAAGACAGCCTTAACATGCTAACTCTAAATAGGAATTTTTAAGGGGTGATCTTGGAATTCTTCGAGGGGCTATGTGATGGTTTTGAGGGGGAAGGGAATCCATTCAACTTCATGAAGCCTGCAATCTTTTCTCTCTGGCCAACCTGTCATACTGGTGGTATCATCAACCCAGGAACTAGGTCTGGAACTGCCTGGAGAGGATGCTGGGCCACAATGATTACAATCAGCAAGCAGGAGCACATGAATCACAAGTTTCAAGGTAATTATCTAAAGAAGGAGGCAAGGGACATTCTATGAACCAGGCCAGGAACAATCTATTTTTTAAGACTTGAAACTGAGAAAAACTGATTAAGAAATTGATTAAGACTAGGGGATTGGAAAAACAAAGGCTAGAGACTTTATGAGGCCTTATAGCATGGGGGCTCTTATGCATGGCTGTGCTTCAATATTTTACCATACACTCAAGCTGCACCTTTGTTTCCAATTAACAATATGTTTTTAAATTATTTTACATTTTACATACAAATCAGATTTGGTTTAAGATATAGAAATGACAATTCTGTCAGTCCTGATACTTTCAAATTTACTAAATATAGTAAAAATTACCTTATTCCATAGTAGTAAGAGTTTCATCTGGGAACATAATAATCCAGATTAAAATGGCATTCACTAGTCTCTCCAAGACAAGCTGTCTCCAGGTGACAAATTTCTGGCCAATATGATGACATAATGTGAAGTTTTAGGTTTTGCTCTTAAAGGGCTTTCCTTCTCCTCCTCCCCTTTTTCCCCTGGTTGTTCATGGACCATGAACATGGTCTTAGGTACCCTAGGTCATCTTAATAAGGTGCACCTCAGGGACAACAGAAGGAAGGTCATAGGAAACCTGGATGCCTGGATACTCTTGTGCTCGCCCACCCTAGCAGTCCTGGACTGCCTGCCTCAATATCATTGGAGACATGCAAGATTTTCTCCTGTTTATGCCACTATTAGTTGGGTTTCTGATGTAAACAAGTGACCTAATATAGATAGAACAAGACTTCCTATGAGTGGGTGGCCATAGTGAGCTCTTCTGGACATAAGCAGAGATGTATTTACAGTGTTCAACACTTTGGGCTCCCTGTGACATCATTCCAACTGGGAGTATGGGACTAGGTCACAGGGAAGCACAGGGAGCTTGGACATTGCTGCCTTCTCATTTTTCTAGTCATGGGGCTTTCCTAGTGGAGGGCTTGTGTCCAGCCAGTATTAGTTGTGAGAGTCTTTGCTCCTTTACTTTCTTCATTACAGACCAGACTCTTTTTTCATCCCAGCCAGGATCAGAATCACTGATGGTGACCTCATCAACATCACCTCATCTGCTGGCAGGAACTGTGGAGTTTATGTCTAGAGGAGCAATGCCTCAGACAGAAAAGGTTGAAGGGTCCTTTGGCATCAAGTTCAATGGAAAGTCTGTGCTTTCTCACCTGGTTTGAAGAGCTGACTTTAGAACAATGGACTGAGGTTCCTCATATCCTGTGTCCTGGTGATTATAAAAGTCTTCACTTCGCAGTATTCTCATTATTACAAGTGAGTCACTAGGTCCAACTTATGCACTAAAGGTGGGGATTACACCTTAAATGCCAGAAGCTGGGGGTCACTGGGGACATGTTAGGGAATCATGACTTTGAGCACCCTTTCTCCTTAAAACCCATCACATTTCCTACTGGCAGCTGGAATACCTGCTGTCTTACAGTTATGCTCCTGCCCGCAAATGCAAAACAGTCTGATGCTGCTCACATTCCAGTGCGTAGGCTGCAATGCTGTCCATTGTCCCTTTGTCCATGGTGTAGCCAGAGTCATAACTGTCTTGGAGAAACCCTTTAATATATAACCAAAATGTGACTCAAAAGGGCACAGGCACACATGTCACAGTGCCACATGGTGCATGTGTGAAACACATCAGGGAATATTCACCAACAGAAAAGAATCAGAACGTAACTGATCCCCACATTCTCATTGTCTCATGGAGGGGTGCTTAGGCTGCCACAGTGGACTGTATTTCCTTGGCCAGCATTCCAGTGTGAGGACACCAAAAAATACTCTACATGTTTACTGGGACAGCAAGACAGCAGACATCAATACCATTATGCCACAGCGTTGGATTCCTAGTGAAGGAGCTGAGCTTGGTAGAAATTGGGAGTCCCTGGACCTCGGGGACTGGTGTCAGTCTGTTCTTCCTAAGAGCAGATTCAGACCTGCTGACCCAGCTCTCTGATCTGCTAGCAAGAGCAGGAGGGAAGGATCCTTGAGGGCGTCTAGCTCTGGGTCTCTTCAGCACATTCCAGTCTCTGAATACAACTGCTCCCTGGGCTCATCAGCTGTTTCAAAGACCTTCTCAAGCATTGCAAAAGTACCAAGTGGTTATTTCCAAGTTGACCTCATTTTTCACTTTATTCTCCAATTATTGCTACAATTTATTGATGTTCTTCTTTCTACTAACCATTTGGCTACATTAAACAAACATAACAATTTATTCTGAATGAAAGCCTGAAGTCTTTTCTGTTAATGACTTCCAACTCTACTTTGTCTTTTCTTTCCTAATAATTTTTTGGCCATATCCTATTATTTTATGGGTAATTTAAATTACTCTATCAGTCACATTACAGTATTTTAAAAATCAATTTTGTTAAATCTTTAATCTCAAATTTGATATAAAATATGTTTTGTTTCTCTCCCCTCTCAAATGAATTAGTACTCTGACCCTGGCTCTTAGTGTAAGGACATACATTAATTAGGGTAAATAGTTGTTATAACAAGTAAGTCCCTAACTTCCAATGGTTCAAAATAATAAAGAATACTTTTGCTAATAAGGTGCCCAATGTTGTTCTAATTGAGCAGTGTGTTGGGGAGGCTGGGGTCAGCTCTATCTGTTTCATGCAATCACTCCATGATTCAGGCTGATGAAATTTATACTGTGTTCCATATGTGACCTTCAAGGTAATTGGGTGATCTTCATCTACAGGAAGTAATATCAAAGAGCATACAAAATCATCTTTTCTTATTGATTAATAAGTAGACATTTGGATAACTTTTTTTATATCTTAAATTATTATTTTATTTTTCAATTGCAGGTGACATTCAGTATTATTTTTATTAGTTTCAGGTACAGGTGTTCAGTATAGTTGTTAGACATTTATATGATTTATTAAGTGCTCCCCCAATAAGTCTAGTGTTCATGTATCACCATATATAGCTTTTACAAAATTACTGACTATTACCTCTATACTGTATTTGATATCCCCATAACTATTTTGTGACTATGAATTTTTACTTCTAATCCTTCCACCTTTCTCACCTATCCCCCCAACCTCCCTCCCACCTAGCAACCCAAATGTTTTTCTCTGTATATGCAAATATGTTTCTGTTTTGTTTGTTGGTTTATTTTGTTCTTTAGATTCTACATATAGGTGAGATCATATGATATTTGTCTTTCTCAGCTTGACTTATTTCACTTAGCATAATATCTTCTAGGTCATCAATTCTCAAGCAGTGTACAAGTACCCCTGGGGGTCTGTGTTGGGCCATTCAGAGGTATGTGAACAATAATCAGTAATAGCAAAAAAAAACAAGTAAAAAAATTGCAAAACATTTTTTATGGAAAAATAAATGTTAAGTTTGAATCACCATTAATGGAGACACTTCAAAATGAGATCACATTAGCAAATGATGATTGGTGAGGGCATGGCTATGAACCCTTGCCCCAAACTCTTCTTCTGTCAATCATTACACACAGTTTCAGAACAATCCATTTGTGATGTTTCTATAACTTCCCTAAACATATAAATACATTCATAGCTGAACTGTTTGATCAGTTTAGTTATTGACTGAGTGAAAGTAAGTGCATTGTTTTTAATCTGATTCTTTTCAAGTAGTTTTTTAATTTAATGTTTAAGATAGTTTCAGTTAGTATTGTCAGTGATTTTAAAACATGTCAATTATGGATCAGTGGTTGAAAACAGAAATGGTTAAAAAAACAAAACTTGATGTGGATTATAACCCATCACCAAGTATTTCTCAACCTGTGTCCACAGCTGCAAGTACAACTATACCAGGAGACAGTAAAAAGGTGTCTCAAATACTACACAGAAGAAAAGGAAATACTCTGAAGAGTATATTAAATATGGGTTTTCATTTGTAGGAGGTGATGACTGTCCTAAGGCTTTGTGTGCTGTGTGTGAGGAAATATTATCCACTGTTTGCATGAGACCCTCTCTACTCATGCAACACTTAGAAACTAAATGTCCTATGTATAAAAACAAAAAAACACATTATCTTTAGTGCTTAGAAAAGCATCCAACTGATTCTTCATACATGATGTCAGAAATGAAAGAAAATAAGAATGCAGTTGAGGCTTCATACCATATTGCTTATAGAATAGCTAAATGTAGTTAAAACACACACACACACACACACACACACACACACACACACACACACACACACCATAGCTGAAGATTTCATTTCTCTTTGTATTAAAGATACTGTTTTTTATATGTTTGGGGAAGAATGTCCACAAAATCAATACTATTGATGTGGGCCAAATAAAGGAGCCATCCCCCAACTCCACTAAAGACCTCTGTTCTTGTTCTTTAGCTCTCAGTTTCACTTTTTTCCTAGACCATGGCCTAAATCACCCTCTCAATCAGTTTTCCTTTAACTCTAGTTTAAACAACAGATTGCTTCTAACTTGAATCATGGAATGTCTTCATCCTACATCTTGCTGTAGATAATCATCCTAAAACTTAATACAATAGGCTTTTACCCCATATCTCCCTGATGTCCTTTGCCCTGGTTTGAGCTTATGATTCAGAGAAGAACTTGTAACTTGTGTTTTCTAATTGTATTTCTAAAATGTCTGTCTCCAGCCCTGGTTAGCCATTCTAAAATTTGTGATATGTAATACAACTTTACTTATCTGGATATGCTAGATTCTATCTAATCATCCTTGTGACTGTGACTCTGTGTTTGTTAATTGTATCTTCCCCAAGCCATGCCTGGATATGCAGTCACACCTGGGTGGCTGGTGGAGACCAAAATCAGCAGGATGCAGACTCCAAAGTGCTAAACAAATCTTCTGTCAAGTAGCCACCCTGGAGTGTTGGCTTTGAGGCCTAAATTTAGGGCCAAGTTTTTGAACTTACTAATTGGGTCTGGTTCTCATTATCTAGGGGACTTTTGCAATGCAGATGTCACCTGGCAAGGCTTCCAGCCCATCTTAATCAAAGGAGTCAATATGGTAGATCTCAAGACCCCTTCCCCCTTTAGATCAGATAGGGTGAGAGCTCCGTGGATCCCCAGTAGGTAGGGACAATGACCATCTTCAGCAGGAAGCAGATACAGAAGATGAGACTTTTGGCCCCTCAGCTTTCCGTAAAGATTTGTGGGGATCCTATCTCTCAAGAAAATGTGACAAAGGCAGATAGAATCCCCCCATGAGACTCACTCTGCTGGAATAGTTGTCACTGCCCTGATATCACCCTCTCATTGGTAATCCTTGCCCCTGAGATAAGACAATCACAGGAGGTAATTAAATTTGGAAAGGAGACAGGAACAATAAAAGAAAGGTGATGCCACAGGCTTGTCAATCAGACTTGTCAATCAAGAGACTCCGCACCCAGAGGTGTCTCCTCTGAAGACACAGAAGAAAATAAAATTACCAAACCCTCATTAATTAGGGTTCCTGAGCCACTCTCCTCCTACCTCTTTGGACTGTACTTTCTCTTCAATAAACTATCTCTTTGTTTCACCTCTATACTTTTGTGTGTGTCTCGTTCAATTCTTTGCTCGAGATACCAAGAACCTGGACATCGTGTCAATGAGGACATCCCATTTTCCAGTAACACTATCACTTTTTCAAACAATACAATGTCTCAACAGATTCAGAAAATATCTGATGATGTTGAAGCTATAGCAGTAGATAGAATTAGAAAAAGTAAGTTTTTTCCATTCAGGTTGATGAAAGTGTAGATATTGCTGATTTATCAATTTTGCTTGTCATCACACAATATTTGGTAGGAAATTAAATTGAGAAAAACTGTTGCTTTGTTACCCATTGACAGCATACTACAGGTGAAGATGTATTTAATGCAATCAATGGTTATTTCATTGAAAAGGACATCAGTTGATTGAATTGTTGTGGTGTGTGCACTGATGAAAGCAAGCCTATATTAAATTGTTTCATATGCCTATGTGGTCAAATTAAAGAAGTAGCTCCATGGAGTTACTACTACATTTATAGAAAAAGCTTTGCATCCAAGCCTCTTCCTAATGAATTTGAAAGATGTTCTTGATGAGACTGTAAAAGTTGTAAATTTATTGAGTCAGGACCATGAAACTCAAAAGTATTTACAGCACTGTGTGAAGAAATAAAAAGTATTCACAGCACATTACTTTTGCATAAGGATATAAAGTGACTGTCTTCTGGCAAAGTCCCTTCATGGATGATTGAACTTAAACATGAAGTCCAAATATTTTTTGAAGACAATCATTTCCCTCTTGCTCCAAAGTTTCAGGACAGTGATTGGCTTCAAAGTCTTGCATATTTATCAGATATTTTACTGGAAAGGAACAAACTCATCTTGGGACTTCAAAACAGCTAACTCAACTATATTCAAAGTAATCAACAAAATTGAGCCAATGATTGAAAAACCAGAATTTTTGAAAGTGTGGGTTAAAAGTTGTCAGCCTGGAGTATTTGAAACTCTGCACAACTTATCTGAGAATACTTGAACCTCTCTCAAAATGTGAAAGAGAATATTGTAAGTCACTTGTAAGATCTTAAAGTGTCTTTCTTTTTTAATTCATTTTTATTGTTAGACTTATTGGGGTGACATCTGTTAGCAAGGATTACATAGGTTTCAGGCATACAATTCTACAGTGCATTGTCAACTTGTTGTATAATAAGTTTATCACCCAGTGTGAATTCTCTTTCCATCATCTTATATTTAGCTTCCGCTCCCTCCTCTCCCACCCCCTCTCCTTTCTCCCTTCCCTAACCCACTCATTCCCAAATAAACATTGAACAATTGATTGTGTTCATGGGTTGTTTGTTTATTTGTTCATTTCTTTTCTCTTTGTTGCTTTCAGTTTTATATTCCGCATATGAGTGAAGTCATACAGTTCCTTGTTTTTTCTGTCTGGCTTATTTCACTAAGCATGATGAGCTCCAGGTCCATCCATTTTGTTGCAAATGGCAATATTTCATCTTTTCTTACAGCTGAGTAATCTTCCATTGTGTAAATGTACCACAGTTTCTTTATCCAGTCATCTGTCACAGGGCACTTTGGTTGTTTCCATGTTTTGGACACTGTGAACAGCGCTGCAATGAACATTGGGGTACGTAAGTCTTTGCGGACAAAGGTTTTCAAGTTCTTTGGGTAGATCCCCAGAAGGGGGATTGCTGGGTCAAATGGTAGCTCCATTCCCAATTTTCTGAGGAACCTCCACACTGCCTTCCACAGTGGTTGTACCAGTTTGCACTCCCACCAGCAGTGTACAAGAGTTCCTTTATTCTCCACATCCTCTCCAGCACTTGTTATTCCTTGTCTTGTTGATAATAGCCATTCTCAAAGGTGTGAGGTGGTATCTCATTGTGGTTTTGATTTGCATTTCCCTGATAGCTAATGAGGATGAGCATTTTTTCATATGTCTCCTGGTCATTTGTATTTCTTCGTGGGAGAAGTATCAGTTTAGTTCTTCTTTCACTTTTCAATTGGATTGTTTGTATTTTTGTTGTTAAATCTTATTAGTTA